>VZRM01008893.1:64159-77817 GCA_013397955.1 Grantiella picta | reverse complement strand
TGGCGCTGCCACCCTGCCCCTGGTGCTGTCACCCCAGGGGTCTCACCGGCAGCCCGGAGCTGTTCTTGTGTGAGCAAAGCCAAAGCTTGCAGAGAAATCCGAAACCCGGCGAGACTTGGATTAGCAACCCGAAACTCCGGCCAGGAGCAGAGCTTTGGGAAGAGCTTGGCAGAGTTTCAGGCGAGTGCAGGCTGAGTTTCAAGTGAGCCGAGTGTGACCTTTGCATGAGCCCGCTGCTGGCGGCTCGGGGAGCATGGGCTGGAATTTTAACAGAGCCTGGGGAGCGAGTTTCAGGCACAAAAAAAATCAGGCGAAAAAAGTTGAAGGGTTTGGGCAAAAACAATGCGGAGCTGGGGTGGTTTGGGGGTGATAATTGCTGCTCAGCTGCCCCCAAACCAGCAAAACCAGCCGGGTGGTTACGGCTTTGCCGCACTCCGAGTTTCAGTGCAGGGTTAACCCTTTCCTCAGCACGGGAAGTTCCTCCCCAGGCTTTCCCTGGGGTCGATCTGAATCCCTGTTTTTCCCTCTCCCATCCCCAAGGAGAGCTGGCTGGGCACGAGGTCAGAGCTGTACGTGAGCAGCTCAGCATTCCCTGATCCCTGTGACAGGTTGGACCTCGCAGGAATTTCAGGGAAGGGAGGAATGAATCAGATCAGGGGCAGATCACGGGATGGGAGGCTGGGGAAGAGCACAGGACGAATGTCAGGGAGCAGCCAGACAGGCAGACAAGGACACTGCTGTTGGTGCCCCTGGCTCGAGGATGATCCAGCCAAAACCAAAGGAGGAATGAGAAAATAATCAAACAAAGCTCTCTGTCCTGGGCAAGCAGCAAGGGCCGAGGTTGTTTTGCTCCTGAAGCTGTGGACATATTTCTTTTCCCATTCTTTTATTTTTTTTCCATTGCTTTTCCTACAATCTCTCTCCTCCTGCCCTGCCGCACAGCATGTGATGGGTGTAGATCAGGGCAGGGAGGATCTTCCTAATCAAACCCACATTTCTCTGCATTGTCTCACGGAGATCTCAGCCAAGCCCCCACACTCGTGATGTTTCAGTGCTGGTTTGAAACGCTGCACCAAGGTAGAATTCTTCCAAATGGAGCTGCCTGGACAGGAAGAGGATTATTCCATATTACTCCTGAGAGCTCCTTTCCCAAAAATTGAAGTCACTGGGAGCAGTGAATGCTGGACCTGGAGCCAGAGAAAGGGTTTCTATCCCAAAGGAATTGCCCTCCGTGGCATTCCCAGTTTTCCTGCCTTTTCCATGCCCTTGTTCCTGGCTGTTTCTCCCACGCTGTGCACAGAGCAGCAACTTCTGCCGCTTCATTTCAGTCCCTTCTCCCATTACCCGTTGGCATTGGTTATTTATATCGTGTCCTTAATCCCACAGCGCCATCCTGGTGGTGCTGGGTGCCATCCACAGGATGGGGCTGGAGCAGCCCTGCAGCATCCCTGCAGCATCCCAGCATCTGGCTCTGCAGGGCCAGGAATCCCGCAGAGGCACGGAGCCAAGAGGAAATGGGACACGGGCTGCCCACGGCCACTAAATGTCCTTGAGTGCCACCTGCGGTGCTCAGGGACAGCGTGCTGTGCCCTCAAAGGTCACGCCGGGCTTTTCTGGCCCCCCCAAAAGGAAGGGAAGTGGCAGCTGAGGTGTCATTTCCCCAAGGACACTGTGTGGGCTTCTCCCTGTGTCCTGTGCCCGGCCGTGTTTGTGTCCCCAGGGTGGCTGCAGCTCCTGCGGCTCTGCTGTGGCTCTGCACAGCTCCAGCGCGACACCGACGACACTGCCGCTTCCAGCTGCTCCCCCTGCCCCTTTCATGCTCCCTGCTGCGGTTTGCAGGCCGTGTTGAAAGGCTTTTTCTGACTCAACGCAGCTCAAAGGGAAGGAAGTCGGCCAAGAAAAGGAAGCCGGTTGGTTTCCCTTCTGCGTCTGCGAGGCGTGTGAGGGGAGCAGGGTGTAGCCAGATCGGGAACGAGATAGGATGGGGAGGCAGCAGACCTCTTTCCTTCCATATTTTCTTGGCTGGGCGGGGGAAGAGTGTTCTGGGCGATATTTCCTCCAGCTGCTGCTGGGCTGGGCTGGGCTGGGCTGGGCTGGGCTGGGCTGGCCCTCTCCTCTCAGTGCAGTGCGGGACAGCAGCCACCACGGGGAGCTTCCATCCCGCGGGATGGCAGGGCAGGACAAGGGACAGCCTGTGGGGACACAGCCAGGAGCTGACGCTGCGGTGGGCAGGGGGGCATGGACAGCACCCGCCCCGCCCCGAGGGGTGCAGAGCTTGTGGGACCCCCGGGGGCATGCAGACCATGCTGGTCCCTCTCAGCTGCCGCAGCATCCACAGCCCTGGCCGTGGCCATGTCCAGCCGGGGGTCTGCAGTGTCCTGGTGGCCGAAGGGGTGGCTGGAGCCTCGGGCAGTGTTGGAGGCAGCAGGGGCTGGGCTGGGGCTCTGCCAGCCGCCGTCCTGCAGGCAGCTACCTCAGGGCAGCTATTTCTGGCGCTGGGACAGGAGGGCGTGCAGGAGGAGGAAGGTGGGAGGAAGGCTCAGGGGAGTTCGGGGCTATTTCTGGCTCTGCTTCGTGACCTGCCAGGCCACCCTTGGCCACCCTGCCACTCCCCCGTGCCAGGCTCACCCCGAGCCTGCAGCCCACAGCACGTGGCACAGGTGGCCCTGGGTGGCACAGGTGGCCCTGGGTGGCACAGCTGCCACGCACAGACCGTGATGCTTGCTGCGATCTCCTGATGTCAGCAGGCCGGCAATCAATGCCCTGGGAGTGCCCCAAAGAGGTGAACCCTGCCCCCGAGGTGATTCTGTGTCACCCTGCAGAGAGTGACATAAGCAGAGAAGTGGCTCTGTGGGAAAAAGGGCAGTCACTGCCACCCAGGTGTGCCAAAGGCCGTGAGCTCTGTGGTTTGTCCCTCTTCCCTGCTGGAAGTGACCCAGAAGGGAGCAGAGGGCACCAGGAGTGGTCGCAGGGTCCCCAGACGTGGCTGTGGCACTGTCACACGTAGGCTGGCACCCTGGCATGTCCCCCCAGTTCTATATATGGCCTGCCCTCTCCAGGCCCGGGGCACTGGGCTCTCAAGTGACACCGGGGAGGGAGGGAGGCTCTATTTTTAGCCCCTGAATGGATGTGAGCTGGAGCTGGGCTCTCTGCCCCCGTCAAGGGGAAGGCATCATGTTGTGCCGGGAGGGCTCTTCTGCGTGGCTCCTCGAATGGCTCCATCCCCGCCTGGCCTTGGGGGACAGGTAGGATGGGCTTTGTCCCCTCCCTGCTTCTCCTGCGGCTGGGTCCCACCGCGGCTGGGCTGCACCTGCCTCCCCAGGGCCTCGGGGAAGGAAGGGGCTGCTTGCACGGCTTGGCTGGAATGTCCTGTTTGCATGGCAGGAATGCTCAAGAACGTAAATACCAGTTTTTAAAGTGGATTGTAGGGAAAAAGAGGGGGAAAGGGGTGTGTGAGGTGTGATGCTGCTGTGGAGAGAATCCCAAACCTTCTTTTCAGCACTGGAGAGAATCCCAAACCCTCTGTGCAGTGGTGAGGAGAATCCCAAACCCTCTGCAGCAGTGGGGAGAATCCCAAATCCCTGGTGCAGCAGTGGGGAGAATCCCAAATCCCTGGTGCTGCCATGCCAGGGAGCAGAGGCAGCAGGGACCAGAGGAGCTGGCTGTGACCTCTCTCACTGCTGGCAGTCATGAACCAGCACAGCCATCCCCATCCTGCTGAGGCTGCCAGGAGCTGGAATTCCTAGCTGGGTTGCAGCTGGAAACGAGTGAGGATGAGTAGGCGGGAGGGAGGAACTGGGAGGAAGGGCTGGGGGCACACAGCTCACTCCTGCCTGCCCACAGCGGTGCCACCTCCTCCCCGCTGACCTGTCCCCGCTCCCCGCTGCAGGCATGGATAACTTCGAGTACAGCATCCAGCTGAACGACCGCGAATGGGCTGAGTTCCTCCAGGCTTCCGAGGAGTGCAGCCTGGCGCCAGCCTCGCTGGCCACGGCCGAGGAGCAGTGCCTCAGTGACATTGAGCAAGGGGACGCCTCGGGCCGCGACTGTCCCTGCAGCACCGACGGGCCGACCGCAGCCAGGGCGGGCGGCGAGCCAGCGGCTGGCACGGGTGGCCCTGCCCCACGTGGGGTGCCCGGTGACAGCGGGGACGGTGGTGACACCGCCGGGCGCTGCCCGGAGCTGCTGTCGGGCAGTGAGGACGAAGCGGAGCCCGGCTCTGTGGGCAGGTTCCTGCGTGACAGCGACAAGCCCCTGTCACCTGCCGCCATGCCCAGCGCACAGAGGAGACAGCCGCCACGGCCACCCGCGGCCAGCCCGGCCGGTGGCACAGCCCCGGGCAGCCCCGGGCAGGACGCGGCAGCAGCACCGGCGGAGAAAGGAGCGGCCGGAGACAGCCGGGCCGTGGAGCAGGGCGGGGATGCAGGAGGGGGACAAACCCATGGCAGCGCCGCGGTGGCACAGCCGGTGGCACAGGCGGAGGTTCCGGCTCCATCCCCGGAGGGATCAGCCGGGAAAAGCTCTGCCAGCGCGGAGCCCAGGCGGCAGGGAGCCGCGGGTGACCCCCCGAGCCCGTCCTTGGGGACAGCGGCCCGAGTGGCATCAGAGGAGGGCTCGGAGCCCAGCTCCCCGGGCGGATCGCCCAGCGTGGTGAGGCCCAAGGTGCCACCGCAGCCGAAGAAGAGCCGCAGGCAGCGCGGAGCCAGCGCNCCCCCGGGAGAGCTCCCGGCCGGGACGTGACCGGAGAGCCCCCAACAGCACCTGCCGGGGCTGCGGCAGCGGGGGCAGCGGGGGCGGCGGGGGCAGGGAAGGCACCCCCGGGCTCCCCGATGTCCTCTCGGAAGGGCAAAGGGAAGGACAAGGCGGCCAAGGGAGCGCTGGTGAGGCTGGGCAGCGAGGAGGCTGCGGAGAGCAAGCGGGCAGCGCCCGGCCCGGGAGTGGATGGGGGCGATGCCGGGGCTGCTCCCCCGAAGCAGAGGGGGAAGGAGCCGGGGGCACAGTCCCCAGGGAAGACAAAGGCCACCAAGGCCCCGAAGGCAGGGCAGGCTGGTGCTTTGGGCCTACGTGACAGTGTCCCTGTGGTCGCTGGCGATGGAGCCGCGGCTCCTCTGGGGGAGGCGTGCCAGGAGATGCCAGGAAAGCCTCTCCAGCCCAGGAGTGAGGCAGCGTTTGGAGGGAATGCTGGTGGGGAGCCTGCAGCCGAGATCCCTGGAATTCCTGCTTCTGAGATCCCCGGGAAGCCTGCAGAGATCCCTGCAATTCCTGCAGCTGAGACCCCTGGAATTCCTGCAGCTGAGATCCCCAGGAAACCTTCAGAGATCCCTGTAATACCTGCTGGTGAGACACCCAGGAAGTCTGCAGCTGAGATTGCCAGGAAACCCTCAGAGATCCCTGAGGTTCCTGCAGCTGGAATCCCTTGGGAGCCTGCAGCTGGGATTCCCAGGATTTCTGCAGCTGGGATTCCCAGGATTCCTGCAATTGAGAACCCCAGGATTCCTGCAATTGAGATCCCCAGGATTCCTGCAGCTGAGATCCCCAGGATTCCTACGGTGGGGATCCCTTGGGAGCCTGCAGCTGAGATCCCCAGAACTCCTGCAATGGAGATCCCCAGAATTCCTGCAATTGAGATCCCCAGAATCCCTGCAGCCAAGATTCCCAGAACTCCTGCAATGGAGATCCCCAGAATCCCTGCAATTGAGATCCCCAGGATTCCTGCAGCTGAGATCCCCANGAGATCCCTGGAATTCCTGCTTCTGAGATCCCCGGGAAGCCTGCAGAGATCCCTGCAATTCCTGCAGCTGAGACCCCTGGAATTCCTGCAGCTGAGATCCCCAGGAAACCTTCAGAGATCCCTGTAATACCTGCTGGTGAGACACCCAGGAAGTCTGCAGCTGAGATTGCCAGGAAACCCTCAGAGATCCCTGAGGTTCCTGCAGCTGGAATCCCTTGGGAGCCTGCAGCTGGGATTCCCAGGATTTCTGCAGCTGGGATTCCCAGGATTCCTGCAATTGAGAACCCCAGGATTCCTGCAATTGAGATCCCCAGGATTCCTGCAGCTGAGATCCCCAGGATTCCTACGGTGGGGATCCCTTGGGAGCCTGCAGCTGAGATCCCCAGAACTCCTGCAATGGAGATCCCCAGAATTCCTGCAATTGAGATCCCCAGAATCCCTGCAGCCAAGATTCCCAGAACTCCTGCAATGGAGATCCCCAGAATCCCTGCAATTGAGATCCCCAGGATTCCTGCAGCTGAGATCCCCAGAATTCCTACAATTGAGATCCCCTGTGAACCTGCAGCCGAGGTCCCCAGAATTCCTACAATTGAGATCCCTTGCGAACCTGCAGCCGAGATCCCCACGATTCCTGCGGCTGGGATCCCCTGGGAAGCTGCAGCCGAGATCCCCAGGGCGATGAGCCCCTTGTGCTTTGTAGATGGAGCTTCTGCCAAGTCCAACTCCCTGGATGTGACCTGGCCTGAGATGTACGATTATTTGTTCTGTGATTCCCAGGAGGAGGAGGAACTGGGGAGCTCCCTGGAGGGCCGGAAATCCCCCTTGCTGAGGGAATTCTCCTGGCCTGAACTGTATGAGTATTTTTTCAATGAACCAGAAGGTAACAAGAAAAAAGGCAAAGCTAAGGATAGGAAAAGAAAGAAGTTCAGCACCTTGGACCGCACCGGGCTGCAAAAGGAGGATCCCAGCTCGGCTCCAGGCAAGGACACCGTGTTTATCCCAATCCCTGATGTGTATGGACACTTCTTCCCAGACAGAGCCCGGAACAGGATGGGCTGGAGAGGGATTTTCTCAACGGCTCCGGCCTCTGAGGTGAAGAAAGCTGTGGGGGCTCTGAAGTCCCTGCTGCAAAGGCAAGCCCACCTGGGCAGAGGTCAAACCCCAAGTTCCCAGGCCCTGGTGCCCAGAGGATCGGCGGAGAAGTTCGCCCTGGTGCCGCTGGCAGGAGCCCAGGTGTGGCCAGAAGATGCAGCCACGGCCCTGGCACTGAGAGGTAAATGCCGTTGTCCCCTGTAGGAGCTCCCCGTGTCACAGGCTGTGGCCCCCGGGCTGTCCCTTGGGATGCTCCCTCTGTCCCCAGTGCTGCTGGCCAGGTCCCCCAGCTCTGCAGGCACTGACAGGCAATCTGGGATTGCAAAACCCACTCTGATTAGGCAAAAAAACCCTCCAGAGATTTCAGAGGTCACCTGGCCATTCCTGCAGGCAGGTGAGAGAAATGGGAATAAAGGGAGAATTTTGACCCACGAGGACAGGCAGGGTATTTATCTTTGAGCTTAAATGATGCTCAGAGCCTCAGAGTTAATATTAAACCCAAACAATGAGGGAGTCATCCCAAAGGGAGCTTCAAAATTGAGCTTCCAGTCTGTTTGTATGGAGAAAAAAAAACCCTTTGGGGTGGTCACAGCTAATTAATAAGCCAGTTTTAATTAAAAACCTGATCAAATGAATAGGAGCAAAAATAACCTTATCTTGAGATATATCTGAGTTGTTCCAGGCTGGAACTGAAGCAAGGCAGGGAATTCCAAGTGCTCAGGAGGAAGCAGGGAGTGGGAATGGGGTGGGATTCACGGAGATGCTGAGCACTGGGGACTCTCAGGTGTTGTCCCAGAGCTGGGTGTGCCTTGGGACACTGGTGACAGGAAGGGGACCTTGCCCAGGAATTTGTCCTAAATCTGTTCCTCAGACCCCATTCCAACCACCACACAGGCTGGGAAGATCTGCAGGGAGGTGGTGAGGAGCCAGAAATCCTGGGCTGGCTTTAACCAACATTTCCTTGGGGTTTTTAACAAAATCCAAGGCTGGGAGGGATGACAAACCTGCCACCATCCTTTGGAAATGCACCTGAGCCGTTTGACATCACCACTGGTGCAAAAACACCCCCAGGGCTGATTCCCTGGGAGTGCCAGCGATTTGCTGTCGCAGAGGGCTCGGGGGGTGGCACGGGGGGTGGCACAGGAGGTGACACAGGAGGTGGCACAGCCCGTTTCTCTCGCGGCAGGAGCGGCAGAGGACCCCCGGCTGCTGAGCCACAAGGACATGTGCCTCGTCTTCTGCGCCTTCGCCTCCTGGGCGGTGAAGACATCCGACCTGCAGGCTCCGGATGCCTGGAAGACCAGTACGTCCAGTGCCCGCCTGGGGAGGGTGGGGAGGGCTCTGGGGACACTCAGAAAACAGATATTTATGCCTCCTGCTGCCCGTGGGGAAATGCAGCATTTTCCTGGTTTTCCAAAGTCCTTTTCGTGCCTTCTCTCTCCTATAATCCTGATTTTTTTTGTCCTTTCCCTAAAAAGCAGCTGCTGACTGGAGCTGAGCTGCAGCCATAGCCTTGGTCCTGCTCCATCCAGCTCCTGGCAGGGATCAGTTTGTCAGGAGATTTCCTGAGGATCGGGGCTGGAGTGAGCAGGTTAAATTCCCTCATCCCAGCTGGAACAAAATTCCTGTATTTTTCTGACACACTCAGAAGTTTTGATCTTCTCCCCAAACACAGCTCAGCTGAGGCATTATCCTGCTGCTCTGAGTCCTGCAATTCCTTGGAGATCAGTGGGATCCTCTCCTCAATTCCTGGGAGGTCTGTGGGATCCTCTCCTCTCCAGCAGTTGGAAGCTGGTGGGAGGAGAGGAAGCTGGGGAAATATAAATTCATGGAATTCACCAGGATCACTGGGTGAGCAGGGAATGGCTCGGGGGGAGCAGCATTCCCGATTCCTGCCCTGGATGCAGCAGGAGAACTCTTCCATGGGAAGAAATACCGGGAACAAGGCTTCCTGCTGCTTTTCCAGGCGAGGAATGTTCCCTGCTAAGGTCACGCAGGAAGCTGACACCCCGGGCTGGGAATAGCTGGTTAGCTAAGGCTGCTCGGTGCCATCGTCACAAGGAGCTCTTGGCCTGCTCTTCCTGGGCTGCTGAGTTTGGGATGGAGGACGTGGAAAGGTGTGGAAAGCAGGATCTGCTCCTCGTGCCCCGGGATTGAATAACCTGGAGAGGAGGGAGGCAGGAGCAGATCCACAGCCTGGAGCAGCCATTCTCTTTGGGCATTTGGGCTTCTTGCAAGTTGAGTTTATGTCCCTCTAACACATCAAATGAAATCTGGATTTAAGCTGGGAAGTGCAAAGGCACAGCTTGGATTCCCAGTTTTGCTGGGATTTTAATATCTCTTATAAAGCAAATCAAAAACATTGACTGCAATTACAGAGCAGAGCTTGATTTGCATATAATCCCCATTAGTTATTTCTTGTGTCTCTGCATTTTTTGATTTGGGGTTTTGGGTATTTTCTGCTTTTGGCTGGGACCAGAAAATCCCCAGATAATACGCAAAATGGGATTTTTTTTCTTGGCATGTTCCTGGTCCAAACAGAAGTATGAAATGAAGGTGATGCCCTGAAACCCTGCTGAGATTTTTCTAGTGTGTCTTTCTCATCCAAGATTAAATCTCCACCTGAACCTGTGACTCCAACCAATCCATTAAATTCCCATCTGGAATCCCGCACATCACCAATAGAGCCTATTGAGTGTTTTCCTTAAAAACAGCCATTTTTGGTGGAATGGTGGTGAGATCCATGTACCCAGACCCTAGGATTAGATGTGGCCAGTCAGGCTGTGGGCACACCGGGAACAAATTCCACGTGGTGGGAATGAAAAGCAAAATTCACGGAGGGAACCGGGAATGAAAAGCAAAATTCACGGAGGGGACTGGGAAAGGGAGAGGAGTGACCTCCCTGTGTCACTTGCGATCCCCAAGGCTGGGAAAAGATCCCGAGGTTTGGGAGAAGCACCCAGAGTCACTGTGGAAATGTTTTGGGCTCTTTTCCAGTGTTCCTGGCAAGCTTCGGCACCCTCTCGGCCATCCGCTACTTCCGACGGCAGGTCAGGGAAGGACACCCCCGGACTTAACCCCTGCCGCGCCGGACGCGCTTCCCGAGCCGGGCGAGCACGGCGCAGGCAGAGACTGGGACTTTGTTCTGGACACTGGGAGAAGCCTGGTGCTCAGCAGGAAGGCTTCTCCAGCCTCATCCCGAGCGGGACAGGCGGCACGGGGAGCAGGACCCTCCCGGTGACGGGAATTGACGGTAGGACAGGAGAGGGGCTGGCGCTGCCCTTCCCTTGCACAGCCCTCGCGCCTTTCCCTGGGAATTCCCGGGGTTTGGTCCAAGGCCCTGCTGATCCCTCCTCCCTGCTGGAGTCACCTGGCGGCACAGCAAGGCGCTGAGGTGGCGGAGGGAAGTGACAGAGAGAGGAAGCAGGGAAACGCTTCATCCCGACAAAGGAGCCGGGATATCCGTGGAGGAGGAAAGGAGAGCTTTGGGAAGAGCTTGGCTGGGCAGCAGCTGCAGGGGGATGGAGGGGCAGCTCCCTCGGCAGAGCCCAGGGTTCCCATGACCGCTTTGATCGCTCCAGGAGGACTCATCCTCTTGGATTTCGCTCTGAGAAGTCTCCATTTGGTGGGATAAGGTTTCTGTCGCACGTGGTCACTGCGGTGACACCATGGATGGGTCTGTCCTGGGGACACCTGCTGCAGGGACACGGCCCAGTGTCACGGGAGAGGACAGGCAGGGGTCACACGGCCAGAACCGGGGGAAAGCGCAGCCGGGGGGGTCCTGAGGGAGATGGGAAGGGCAGCAGGGAAAGGGGCTGAGCTCAGGGAAATCTCGGGAAAGAGGACAGGAGAATGTTGGAGAGGAGGGAGGAGTAGGTGGACAGGTTTGGCTGTGTCTGTCAGCAGGGAAAGGGTCTGGATTTTTGATTTATTTCCTCTTGTGCCTCCCATCCTGGAGGGGCAAAGCTGGCTGGGGGAGCTGTGGGGTGAGGGCAGTGTGGAACCTTTGGGGCTGGGGAAGGGCTTGAGGCGGCCTGGAAGGGAAAACGGGCAGAAAAATGAAAAGGAAGTGCTTCAGTTTCTCCCCTCTCCCCAGCGTCTTCCTCACCACTCCAGGGCATTATTCAGGAGGATTTTCCTTCCCTCACCAGTCTGGTAACAGCACAGATGTGGGATTGGGCACTCGGAGCAGATCCACAGAGGCACTGAGGACAGTCAGCCCAGAGCTGCAGTGTGGATCTGCCTGGGAGCTCTGCAGGAAGGCTGTGCTGAGAACAAGCACAGAATCTCTCCCTGAAAGCAGGGAGGGGAGGTTTTTTCCTTGTGCTGAGAATGCTGTGAGGTTCTAATGTGTGCAGGGGTGGGCTGGAGACCATGAATTATTGCTGAGAGGAGAGCACAGTGCACGATGTCCAGTGAGATATGAGACTGTGAGATGTGGGACTGCGAGTTAGAGATGGACAGGCTCTGTGTGGAGCAGAGCAGCTGTGCATCTGCTGACAGGAGGAGAAGGAGATTAAACATGCTGGAAGCTTCGAATAAAAAGTCCTATCTCATTAACTACCCTTGTGTCCATCCCTCTGTCTGTGGGGAGCTGTTAAAGGAGTGCTGGGGTTGAAAGGAGGATAAATCAATGCATCCAGAACTGCAGGTTTGGAGCCCTGGGCATAGAACAGGAGGGAGATGGGGTTGTGTCACCTGTCCTTGGCTCAGTCCCCATGCCAGCCCCTCTGAGACGCAGCCTGGCTGTCACATGTCACCAGCAGCCTGTTCCACAGATCCCTCCTGGCTCGGGAGCTCTGGGTTTGTCCCCAGGCAGCTCCTCTGAACAGCTCGGTGAGCACCAGGCAATGCCCAGCAGCAGCTCCATCGATCCTCATCCCCTCCCTGATCCTGCTGGATGCTGCATCCAGGAACATCTGGCGCTGCATCCAGGAACATCTGGACCTGCATCCTCAAAAAACGCTCAGCAGAGCTGCTCCTTGCACTGAGGGGAAGCTGAAACATCCCCTGCGCTCTGTTTGCAGCTCATCCAGCCATCATCCATCAAACTCTGCCCCTGTTCTCGTGGCAGGTTGGAACAGCAGGCTGGGTGGGAGATGGGGAGCAGCTGGAGGAATTGGGAATTCCATTATTCCGGGATTTCCTGGGAGGCTATCCCGGGGGGCTGAGCATAGCAGGAAAGGGCAGGAGAGAGCAGCAGGTTTGTGAAGGGATTGGAGATTTCACTGGCGAGGTTTCTGATGAGAAACCACAATGCTGAGGATATTTTGGATGCCATTCCCTGCTCTAGGATCAGGGGATAGGACAGAGCTGTGTGCTGGGATGCAGAGGCTGCCTGTGCCCAGGTCAGCTGGATTTTTTCCAAGCCATTCCCTGGCTTTGGGGACCTCACCGTCCCAGTGTCCTGCTCCAGAGGGGAACCCTTGGGGTGGAAAAGCTGTCCCTGATCTGCTCCAGCGGGAAAGGCTCAGTGCCCCCGAGTTTTCCCTATCCCAAGGATATGAGGCAAATCCCACTCTCTCCATGCCTCTATTCCAGGAGGGCTGAGTGCTCCTGCAGGTGACAGGAGGTGCTGTCACCCTTTGTTCCCTGTGACATTTGGTGTCTGATCCTTCAGAGCTTGTCCTGGGAGACATCATCAGCACCTGGCACCTCTCCCAGAGGGGCCAGGAGATCCAGTGGGTCACAGGTTCTCTCCACGCTCCTTCCATCCGCCCTGGAAGGAGTAGATGAGATGAATATTTCAGGAGCTGGATGTTCTCAGCTGGCTGCAGGAGTGAAAGGAATTACTGAAAGGTCCCGCTGGTGTCAGGAGATCTGGGAGCTTCTGCCATGCTCGCTCAGGCAGCAGCGTCCTTCAGGAGAGCAGCCTGAAATTTTAATGCTTTCTCTATTCTCTGACCTTTTAAGAGCTCTCCTCTCCCTCCCAGCAAAGCCAACGTGCCTGGGATTTTTTTATCCATGGCCGAAATTTGGATTAAACCTCCCAAATTCAATATAACCAAGGATTTCTCCCAGACAAAAGCTGCCGGGACAGATGGATTTTGACCTCCTGCGGGCAGCCTCACACCTTCGCCACAATGGCAGCGACCTTTCCGTGCATCCTGCCTGGCCCGAGGCTGCTCCCCGGGCACAGCCGGCGCTGGGAGCGATGCCATCCCTCCCTCGTTTTGTCCCGCACGTAGCTCCCTCATCTGACACCTCCCCTTGCCAGGAACATGAAAAAGTCAGGCAGGTGCACCCCGGCTGGGAGCAGGGATGCCTCTCCCCCTTTTCCCGGGAATGGCTTTGGTCACAGCAGCTCCTTCGCTCTGATTTTTGCTTCATCCCCGGGTGATAAAACCAGAGCAAAGCTCCCCATGGGGATTTTTTGGGCAGTTTTTGGTCTTTCCCCGCTCTGCAGAGGGGCTCTGGGGGTCGGTGCGGTGCNGATTTCTCCCAGACAAAAGCTGCCGGGACAGATGGATTTTGACCTCCTGCGGGCAGCCTCACACCTTCGCCACAATGGCAGCGACCTTTCCGTGCATCCTGCCTGGCCCGAGGCTGCTCCCCGGGCACAGCCGGCGCTGGGAGCGATGCCATCCCTCCCTCGTTTTGTCCCGCACGTAGCTCCCTCATCTGACACCTCCCCTTGCCAGGAACATGAAAAAGTCAGGCAGGTGCACCCCGGCTGGGAGCAGGGATGCCTCTCCCCCTTTTCCCGGGAATGGCTTTGGTCACAGCAGCTCCTTCGCTCTGATTTTTGCTTCATCCCCGGGTGATAAAACCAGAGCAAAGCTCCCCATGGGGATTTTTTGGGCAGTTTTTGGTCTTTCCCCGCTCTGCAGAGGGG
>VZRM01008893.1:31067-62306 GCA_013397955.1 Grantiella picta | reverse complement strand
GGGGGTGGAGGGATCGTTTGTCAGACAGGGAATTGCTGGCAGGCGGTGTCACCTCCTGCCTTTCCTCTGGGAATAAAGGCACAGCTCTGCCAGGACAGACTGGCAGGGCTGCTGGGCACTGTCTGCTGCGGGTATTCTGCTTCCCAGAATATTCCTGCTGCAGCCAGGATGAGGGATGGACACCATGGTCAGGATTTAAGAGGTGCTTTGTGGGTTTGCAGGTCCCAATTTCCACCTCAATACAACCTGGACAGATCTGGTGCTGCTCGAGGCAAATCCTGTATTTTTGAATGCTGAGCCTGCTGAGGGATGGGTTGGAGGAAAAGCTTTAATTCCCCTTCCAACCCAAACCATTCTGGGATTCTGGGACTCCCTTTGATTCTGATTTGATTCTGATTTGATTCTGATTCTGGCTTTGCAGAGATCCTTTCCAGAGAAGCAAAGTCCGATATCTCCAGCCAGGTCTTGCCTGACAAGCCCTGGGCAGACTTTGGCCAAGGATTAAGGGTTTAGAGGAGCCTCACCTGAGACACTCAGGAGTCTGGAAATCTTCCTGGACACAGAGCCCCAGTGACAACAGTGGGGGCAAAAATTCCCCTCCATGAAAGCAAATCATAGCAAAGAAGTGGAAATAATCCCAGGGAATGTGCATTGGAATCATCCAATCTCTTAGAAATCCATGAGGGAACTTTAATATCAACAGGGAGGGGATCTTCCCCCTTGATCCATTGCAGGCATTGCTGTAGCAACACAATTAAAAGATGAGGGTGACCCTCATCAAAGTATTCACATGAGCTGGGGAGCATGGAGACCTCCCAGCACGTTTGTGATGTTCCCTAGCACAGTTTTGTTCAGAATAAATAGAGCATTTGGGGGTTATCAGATAAAAATCTTCCCAAAAAAAGAGCAAAGCTGAAAGAAAACAGTAACAGCTCCAAGACCCAAACCCACCATTTTACAGAACTGAACACCAGCCACAGCTAGAAAATTAAATAGCTCTTCAACTCAGCCACATTTACATTCAAATACACAGAACCCACTCAAACTTTACATGTAAACTTTGTTGGTTATGTCCTGAAAAAAAAAAAAAATCAAAATACAACGAGAGATATTCAAGTACAAAGAGATCCCGAATGGTTTTGGTTGCACCAGAGAAAGAACCAAAGTAGAGGTTTTGTTCCTTTGTTTGATTTGCAGCCTCTTGAGGGAACAAAGGTTAAGAATTTGGAGCCCCAGGTGAAAACATTTGGATTTGCTGCTGACCTTCTAGAGGATCTGGCCTAAGAGGCTGGAAAATAATAACCCTGAGACTGTGTCCCTTGTTTGTGTGTTGTCCTGGCTCTGGAGGGACCCTGAGGGACATCAGAGCCACACTGACCCTGCTGTGGTCACCGCAGGGCTTTGGCTGTCCTGGAATTTTAATTTTTTGGGATTTTTTTCTCCTCCTTGCCTGGGCAGCCTTTGGTGTGAGCTCAGGGATGGGCAGGGGGTGGGAGAAAGGAGGGATGCCCTGAGGGGAATTTGGGGTCTTTTCTGCAGAGAGAGGTTCCGTGAAGGGAATTCGGGGCATTGTCTGCAGGATGATATTCCATGCAGGGAATTTGGGGTTTTGTCTGCAGGAAGGGATTCCCTGAGGGGAATCTGGGGCCTTGTTTGCAGTGAGGGATTCCCTGAGGGGAATTTGGGGCCTCGTTTTCAGGAAAGCATTCCATGAGGGGATCTGGGGCCTTGTCTGCAGGAAGGGATTTCATGAGGGGAATTTGCAGTCTTGTTTTCAGGAAGGAGTTCCGTGAGGGGAACTTGGGGTTTTATCTGCAGGAAGGGATTCCATGAGGGGAATTTGGTGTCTTGTGTGCAAGGAGGAGTTCTATGAGGGGAATTTGGGGTATTATCTGCAGGGAGAGGTTCCATGCAGGGAATCTGGGGGATTGTCTGCAGGGAGGAGTTCTATTAGGGGAATTTGGGGGATTGTTTGCAGGATGATATTCCATGAAGGGAATTTGGGGTTTTATCTGCAGGAAGGGATTCCCTGAGGGGAATTTGGGGCATTATTTGCAGTGAGGGGTTCCCTGAGGGGAATTTGGGGTCTTGTTTTCAGGAAAGAGTTTCCTGAGGGGAATTTGGGGTTTTATCTGCAGGAAGGAGTTCCCTGACGGGAATTTGGGGTTTTATCTGCAGGAAGGGATTCCCTGAGGGGAATTTGGTGTCTTGTCTGCAAGGAGGAGTTCTATGAAGGGAATATGGGGCCTTGTTTTCAGGCAGGGATTCCATGAAGGGAATTAGGGGGATTGTCTGCAGGATGGAATTCCATGAAGGGAATCTGGGGCCTTGTCTGCAGTGAGGGATTCCCTGAGGGGAATTTGGGGTCTTGTTTTCAGGGAGGGATTCCCTGAGGGGAATTTGGGGCATTATTTGCAGGAAGAGATTCCCTGAGGGAATTTGGGGTCTTGTTTTCAGGGAGGGATTCCCTGAGGGGAATTTGGGGCATTATTTGCAGGAAGAGATTCCCTGAGGGAATTTGGGGTCTTGTTTTCAGGGAGGGATTCCCTGAGGGGAATTTGGGGCATTATTTGCAGGAAGAGATTCCCTGAGGGAATTTGGGGTCTTATCTGCAGGGAGAGGTTCCATGAGGGGAATTTGGGACCTTGTCTGCAGGGAGGGATTTCATGAGGGGAATTTGGGGTCTTGTTTTCAGGGAGGGATTCCCTGAGGGGAATTAAGGGCTCTGTCTGCAGGGAGGCCTTGAGGAGCACAGGTCACTTGGATTTTTCTGGCTCTGCCTGCCCAGGGGTTGAGCTGTCCTGGCTCAGGTCAGCGCCAGGTTTGGAGCCAGCACTGGCAGGAAGGAATTTTTTTGGCATAAAGTTGAAAGCAAATCACATTGTGCTCAGATCTTCTTTGGGTTTTTTCCTCCCTCTCCTGTGTGCTGCCCCTGATCCTGCAGGAGGACAATCCTGTGAGCACAGCCATCGCTGCCAGCCTGGTGTGCCAGGATGGGACAACTCTGGTGCATCCTGGCAGAGCCCAGAGCTCACTGGGGAAGGTATGGCTGTCGCCAAACAGGGTATCCTCAGAGGGACCGGCTGGGGGCTCTGGTGCAGAAGAATCAAACCAATTCAGGCACTATTTCTGTGGGCCTTGAGCAGCTGCTCCCCCTGAACACCAAATCCCTTCATCTGAGGGATGCTGACCCTTTTTGTTCTTTGATTTTCAGGGGCAAAGCTTTTCTCCCTGAGCACAGCACTCACACTGCTCCTGCAGCCCACAGAGGCTGTGGCTGCCGTGCTCTGCCCCCATCCTGGGATTTCGGGCAGGAATTTGGGCTGCCAGGCCATGGGAGCAGCCTCATGCACAGCAGGGCTCTCCCTTTTCCTTTTCCTTCCCCTCATCCTGGAGGGAATCCCCGTGAGAGGAGAGCCAGGGGTTTTTCCATGCCTGGAGCTTCCCCTAGACCTGGTAAATCTGCTGGACAGGAGATGGGGAGGTGCAGGGGGTGCCCAGCTCCTTCTCCTCGGCTTCCCACAGGTTGTCGTAGCTGAAGTCGCTCTGGAAGCTCTGGAGCTCGGCGTAGTCGTGGTAGGATGAGGAGTCCTGGCAGGGATAGCTGGCATCTGCCAGGTCGTAGGTGACAACGTTCCCATCTGGAGGAAAAAGGGAGGAAAAGGGAGGAAAAAAGGAGGAAAAAAGGGAGGGGGAAAGGGAGGGGGAAAGGGAGGATAAAAGGAGGAAAAAGGGGGGAAAAGGGGGTCAGGGGGCTTGGCACCAGCCCTGGGGGTCACCTGAGGATGAGAGGGAGGAGAATCCCTGCCCAGGTGTGGGCAGAGCAGGGAAAGTGTGCCTGGAATGAGCCAGGAGTGCCCCAGGGTGGCAGGGGAAGCCAGGACAGGTGACCCCACCGGACACAGGCACGGGGCAGGTGACAAACGTGGGGATGAGGGGCACCAGCCCAGCTCTGAGGGATGCTGATGGCCAGGGAGGGCTGGAGCAGCAGCAGCTCGGGGGTCTCACCTGGGGGGTGCAGGGAAGGGCTGCGATGTTCCTCTGGCAGGGAGGAGATCTGCAAAGAGAGTGACAACCCCGGTGAGGGTGGCACAGCTGTTTGTGGGACCCCAGTTTGTCCCCCTGTATCCCCTGTGTCACCCTGCACATTCTGGGGCTCCAGAACCGCCTTTCCCAGCCTCACCTCCTGCAGGAAGGAGCCGTGGGCAGCTGGCCGCAGCTGTGGCCGGCGGGAGGTGCCCGGGGTGCTGTAGGTGGGGGCTGTGGTCACCTCTCTGCAGGGTCCTGGCAGGGGCTGGCAGTTCCACTGCTCCAGGGAGAGGTGCTGGGGGGCTGGCAGTGCTGAGCATCCGCTGCCCTGGGCTGGGGCTGTCTGTCCATGGCACTGCCGGAACTGCAACAAAACCAAACCCAGGTTGGATCCAGGCTGTGGAGAGCTGGGAAACACCGAGCTGGTGCTCTCCAGATGGAATCCAGCCCTCCTGAGAGCACGTTTAGACTAGCCAAGGTTTGCTGTTGCTGTCCTTCCCACAAATTCTGCTCCATTCCCGTCCTGAACGCCTTAGGTGGGAAAGAGAGAATGGCCATGGGTCACTCCCAGTGGTCCACATAGTGAGAGCTGGGCAGAAGTAAATAAAACCAACTCAAGGAATAAAACCTACCAGGAGGATAAAACCAACCCGAGGGATGCAGAAAGACAGGGAACAGCCAGCAAGGACCCTCTGAGGGAATGGGGGTCACACCAGTGTGGAGGATGACTCAGAAAGTCTTCTCCCAAGAGATTCTCAAAACAAGAAATGTGGCCTTTAACAGGCTCTGGCTTATCACAGCTGGAATTTTTTGGGGGTGGGCGAAGTGGTCTCTGGGTCTGACTCATCTCTGATTCCTGGCTCACATCTCAGTCTCTGCCTTTGTTTGGGGCTTTCTGGCTCTCACCGGGGCTGTTGTGATCAGACAGGGGAAACCTGTTCCCCTGTGCCTCTGTCCTGGCTGGAAGGAACAGGGAACTCTCTGCCCCACCCCGAAATGCAGCTCCGGAGTTTCCCCAGCCCTGCTCAGATGGCAGGAAAAGAAATGGCCCCGGGCACAATTTCTGGAGCCAAGAGCCTGGGTGCTGAGTCAAAGGACCCTCTGGGAGCTCCTGCGGGAAGCTGGAGGAACTGGGAGTGTGGGGATCAGTGAAAAGGGGGAGCAGCAGCTTTTCCAGGGGGCTGGGAGCTCTGGAGGGCTGAATTCCCACCCAGCTCCATCCGTTCAGCCCCCAGGCAGGATGGAAACAGGGACAGGACACTTGCAGCTCATCCCCAGGAGGGGCTGGAGAAGGGAATGTTCCTACAAATAAAGTCCCAAATGCTGCCCATCCATGTGGGATGATGGCGCTGACTCCTGGCTGTGCCAACGAAGGGAATTCCTTAAGGAACAGTCATTGAGGGGTGGGAAAAGTGGTATCACACACTAAAAAGCTGATGGAGACATGCTGGAAAACCCTTGGAAGAAGAGGCTGTGTCCCATGAGGCAATAACCCTCCCACTTACGGATTGCCTCAAGAACGAGTGCCCAGCATCCCACGGCTCTGGGAGCATTGCTTCATCTGCCCTGTGTAACCTCCCCTCCCACAGCCCCTTCCAATGGAAATGGAGTTCACACCTGCTCCGGAGCACCTGCCTGTCCCCTATCTGTCTGGAAAAGGTGAACCTTGCTCTTCCCAGGCAGGAGGATCCATCCCCATCCCACAGCCATCCCCATCCCCACAGCCATCCCCATCCCCATCCCCATCCCACAGCCATCCCCATCCCCATCCCACAGCCATCCCCATCCCCATCCCCATCCCACAGCTATCCCCTTACCCTCAGCTCCAGGTGAGCCGCGGGGTGATGCTGGGAGCTGTGTGCTGCGTAGGGCTCATGGTACACTGGAGACTGCAGCTCTCCGTTGGGATTTTCAGGAATGAGGCCGCAGATGCTCCTCTCCGAGTCCTGGCTGGGCAGCTGCTGCCCGCTGCACTTGCCCTTGGATTTCCTGGCGCTGTTGCCCCTGCGCAGGTCCTGCGTGGGCAGCGCTGTGCTGGGCCAGCTGGGCTGTGCCAGGCTCTGGAATGAGAGGACAGACCCTGGAGCTGGCTGTCCTCAGGCTGGGAATTGAGAGGAGAGACCCTGGAGCTAGCTCTCCTCAGGCTGGGAATTGAGAGGACAGACCCTGGAGCTAGCTGTCCTCAGGCTGGGAATTGAGAGGACAGACCCTGGAGCTGGCTCTCCTCAGGCTGGGAATGCACACGGACATCGCTCTGGGCTGGGGCATTGCTGTGGTCCTGCATTGATCCCTGCTCCGTGTGCTCCTACATCCCTGGATATGCAATTCCTGCCCCGGATCAGAGCAAAATCCTGCCTGCCCCATCAACTCCACCTGCCTGCAGCTTTTATTTTGGGATTTCCCAGTTTTTTAACCTCCCATTTGCCTTTTTGTAATCGTTTGTAATCTCCAATGGCCCTTGGGCGGAACAGAGGACTGGGATGGGATGGGATGGGATGGGATGGGATTGGACCCCTCAGCAGCCTTTTCCCCAATACCAAAGCAGAGCCAGGACAAACCCAAGCTCCAGGCAGGGATTTGCTCCAACCCCACAGCACACACTGCCCAGCACCCAGACAGAGGCCAACCCCATCCCAGGGGGATCCCATATGCATCCCAGGTTCTCTGGGGGTTCACTTACATGGAGAGGCTGGGAATAGCCAGGGGAGAGGGACTCCTCGAGCAGCCTGCCCTCGGGCAGCAGCAGGAAGGAGTGTCCGTCGGGCAGGGAGCCGCTGGTCTGGGACAGCTGGGTCAGGGTGGGCACTCTCCCTCCGGACGCCCAGGAGTTTGTCCGGCCGTCGGAGCTGAGGGATCCTCTCCCACTGCTGGTGAACTGCATGGGGACAAGGATATCCTGTAGGAAGAGCCCCCTGCGTGGGGGAACAGCCCTGGCCAGCCCTCGGGCTGTGGGCTGTGTCCCCATGGCCAGCAGTGGCCGGTGGCTGTGTAGGGTGTGGGATGTGCTGGGTATGGGGCTGACCGTGGGCTGGCTGGGGGCAATGAGGGGTGCACAGCAGTGACAGAGCTGGCAGAGGGATCTCCCATTCCTTGCAGGAACCACAGAATATCCCAGCTGGGAAGTGACCTGCATGGCCAGGAGCCTGTCACTGTCCTTGTGCCACTACCTCACTGCCCAGCTGTCACAGTCTATGTCCAGACCTCTGCTTCTGAAGGAATTCTACAGAATATTTGCCTATATAATATCCTATAGGATTTTAAATAATTCCCAGGGATCAGCCACTTGCTGACAGCTTCAAGCAGAGCCTGCTGCGTCACAGGAGCGTCACACAGGTGGGACATTCGCACCCAAAGCTGCAGCATCCCTCACCTGGCTGGGGTGTGGCGGCTTTGATCCCGAGAAGCTCTCGGATCCCGACAGGGAGGAGTCAGCATTCCGAAACTGGGCAGTTTTGAGGCAGTAGAGCCACTCCTGGTAGTCCTGGTAGCTGGGACAGCTCACCCGGATGGAGTTGATCAGGCGGCCTGGGAAAACATTCCCTGCTGCTGATCCAGGGCTGGATCCCTCAGAAACCCACGGGAACCCTCCCGCTCCATCCCACCCTGCATCCCCTGCCATCTGGAGATGCTGGTGCAGGGATTGTTGTGAAATCCCAGATTTCCGAGCTGAGCAGTTCAGGGAGCCCCCGGGATGTGCCACAGCAGCTCAGTGAGACCCCAACCCCTGAGCCCCCCGTGGCTGCTGCCAGCCCCCTGCACTGTGCCAGACACCCACCTTCGATTAGAAAGGAGGTTTTGTCATTCTCCTCAAAAAGCACCTGGATGGCGTTGAGCGGGAGCTCTCCCTGTGGGAAAGAGCAGCAGGATTGGGATCACAGAGCCAGCAGGGCTCCTGTCCGTGCCAGGGGGCACAGTGGGCAGCTGTGCCCTGCTCTGGGCTGCAGCCATCACTGCAGTCCCTGAGAATGCTGAGACACCCTCTGGGTGATGTCCCACCTCGGGGAGCACAGCAGCATCCCACAAAGAACTCCAGCAACTCCCCCTTGCTGGTTTCCACCTTGCCCAGGGCCTTTTCCCAGCAGAGCATTGGGAAAAGCCGATTTCCCAGCCCCTTCCCTGCCCCACAAACACACTTGGCAGCGGCAGCTCCTGTGTGAAGCTTCACAACAAAAGGGCTGGGCTGTTCCCTCACCACCCCAACTGCGGGGAAGGGAAGTTCATCTGCGGCAGCGCTGGGAGAAGCTCCCGTGCCCTGACACGCCCGTGGAAAAGCAGGTTCCCAGCGCGGTGTCACAGGCTGGTGAATCAGCCCCGGGAGCAGAGCTCCGGCACCGTGGGAAGGGAACATTGCCTGGGAAGGGAACGTCGGACAGGGCAGGTTTAGGGTTTCAAAAGAGATGAGCTCATGGGAGAGCCCAGCCCAGCCCAGGCCCCCTTGCGTGGTGCCCCATTCCCAGGAGCTGCAAACAACGCGTTCCCGAAACTTGGATCTGCCCGAGGTGTGTCCCAGCGGCTGGAAAACACCTTCCAGGGCTGCTGTGGGATGGGGAGAGCTGTGCCTGGTCACGGCCCTCCTGATGGGAAGAGATGCTCTTCCAGGGATAACCAACCCTGCAGTTAAAGCAGGGTTAAAATGCGGGTTAAAATGCAGTTAAAGCATTTTGCAGGATGTGGAGGCAGGTGGAGCAGAACCCCAGCGGGTTCACATTGGCTTTTCCCCACCTCCAGCTCTGCAGAGCTGTTGTGTCCCTGGCTCTGGTGACTCAGGGATGCAGCAGAGCAGCAGCTCTGGGGTCACAGACAGTTCACTGCTCCTCCTGGCGCGTTTGTTCAGCACAGGGAGAACAAAAAGCACAAGAGCCATCAGACGATGCTCAGGAACACAGAATCACAGGACTGGGAAGGGCAGAGCGGCCCTCCAGGGTCACCCAGTCCAACCATTAACCAGCAGAGCCTGAGCCGTGTCCCCAGGTGCCACCGGGGATGTCACTGCCTGATTTGAGGGCCGTTCTGACTGCACAGTGCCACTGCCTGAGGCTCCAGCTCTGCTGCCACCAACAGACACACCGCAGAGGCTGCTCTGGCACCCCTGAGGATGCTCCCTGTCCCTGCTGTCCCTCTGCTCCCACAGCTGCCAGCGCTGCACCCCCAGCAGCCTCCCCTCCCTGCCTGAGCTTTCCCAGGAGCATCAGCAGCGCTGCCAGGCTGCTCCTGGCTCCCAGGTGGTCCCGTGGCACAGAGCCTGGCAAGCAAAGCCCCCTCAGGGGCACTCTGGGGCCGTGCCAGCTCCTATCTGGAGCAGGAGGGGTGGCTCCCTGCCAGCCTTCCTCCTCCTCCTCCTCCTCCTCCCAGAGACTGGGATTGCTGGCAGGCAGCTCCTTCCCCCTGGGCTGCTGTAGGAGGGAGAGGTGTTTCACATGGGAAGGGATCTTGCACCATCCCTGTGCCTGCTCCTGCCAGCTGGCACGGGAGGGAGCACCAGGAGCACAGGTGGAGGGAGCAGCAGGCAGCTGGAAAAGCTGGGGGAGAGCAGCAGGATGCTCCGAAAGGAACTCACCTTGAAGCAGAGGCCGCTGGGCTCCTCAGACATGATCACCAGTGTGGAGGGGTAAAGCACCAGCAGCCGGTCGTGCTGCTCCTGGGGAAGCAGACAGGGAGCGGTTGGATCTCTGGGAATAGCCAGGATTTGGGTCTGGAGAGCTCTGTGCTTTGTCCTTCTGACAGCAGCCTGGGGCAAGGGCTGAGCAGCTGAGCTGCTTCTCTGCACCAGGACATGGCTCTGGGAAGAACAATCCATCTCCCTGCACCAGGACATGGCTTTGGGAAGAGTTAGGCTGCTTTCCTGCAGTGGGAGATGGCTTTCTCCCTGCCAGCCTTCCTCCTCTGCATGAATCCATCCATCCCTCATCCATGAATCCATCCCTCCCTCCCTCCCTGCACGGGTCACTCCCCGGCGCCGTGTCCCACCTGGAAGGGCAGGTGCTGGAGCTTCACTTTGGACACGCAGAGGATTTCTCCCAGGGATTCCCGCTGGGTTCCTCTCCACTCCTGCACGGGCAGGTTCTGCACAGACCAGCGCAGCTCCTCCTTGCCGCTGCAGCTCTGCTTCCAGCCGCTCTAGGGACAGCAGCACACTGACAACGGGCAGACATGTCCTCCCCTGAGTTTAGCCAGGGCATGGCCCACCTGGGGACACTTTTTACGTGTGGCGGGAGCAGGGAAGAATAAATAAATCTGGGCAGGAGGCAGTTTTCCAGCTGGGAATGGATAATTTTTCTCCATACCGAGCAGCACCTGGAAATGCCTTTCCAAGGGGGATTTTTCTGTTTGACAAGTGAGGAGATGGAGACAGGGAGGGAATGAAAACACCCTCAGAGACTGGGAGAGACAATCTCTTGAATCTGGGCCTGTTTTCCAGGCTCCAGCCTCCTCCTGCAGATGTTTTGCAATCTCTGGGCAGTTGCACAAGCACCCAAAAGCGTGAGAGCCTCTCTGAGCTCTGACCCTGGTTGTGGTGCTGGTGGCACCCGTGGGTGGCAGCTCTTCCTCCCAACACATCCCCCTGCCAGCAGCTCCCAGACCCCTCTTGCGCACTCTTTCTGCTCCCTTCCCTCCCAGGAAAATCCCCCAAAGGTGAGCTCTGAGGGAATCCATCCCCGTGTCCTGACTGGGAGCTGGCAGGGGACAGGGACAGGGACAGGGACAGGGACAGGGACAGGGACAGGGACAGGGACAGGGACAGGGACACCCACCTGGGCCAGCAGGGGCAGCGCCAGGCTCCCTCCGCTGAGCTGGATCTGCTTCTCCAGGTGGTACAGCCACTGCTTCAGCTCTGCCTCCGAGGGGCAGAACACGATCAGGGGGTTCAGCAGGGGCCCTGGGCATGGAGACACGAGATGAGCTCAGCAGAGCCGAGCAGGGATGGCAGAATCCATGGGAATCGGCTGGCAGAGCTGCCCCACTCTGCCCATGGCACCCCGGCGTGCTGGGGACACCCCTGCTCGGCTGCCACCACCCTGCTGTCCCTCATGGCAGAGCTGCCCCACTCTAAAAGATGCTAAAAGCAAGCTAAAAGATGCTGATGGCTCTCATGCACATCAATTCCTTGTTAATTCCTCCACAGTTAATAAGCTCAGGAGCTGTTTCAAAAGGAGTCAGGAGAATTTGGGGTGTTGTTTGTCTCCTGACATGGGAATTTTCAGTTGAAGGCTGCCTTGGGGGGGTGACTGGGGAGATTTCACTGATGTTTTACATCCACCCATCTCACCCTGGGTGCTGGGGTCACCCCTGCTCTGCTGCCACCACCCTGCTGCCCTTCCTGTCACCCTTTTGTCACATCAGGCTGCCCCAGCCCCTCCTCAGACACACCCAGCCCTGACCACCAGACATTTTTAATCCCAAACCAGGCCAAGAACGAGCCTCAGAGATGACCCAAAAACCAAGCCTGACCTCCACAGCCAGATTGCAGCTTTCAAACCCTGCCAGCAGTTTGTGGGAAGGGACAGCAGGGACTGTCCCCAGGTGCTGCTCCCTCAGCAGAACGCCCCGTGTTATCTCCCAGTTTCACTTTGTATGTGGAACACCAGTAGCTTTCTGACACAGCCTGTTTGTTTATTTATTGCCTCACCGAATATAATCTGTGCCAGCCAAGCTGGGGATGACTTCAGACACCCCCTTGGAGGGAGGGACAGCCCTGCAGCTTGTTGATTTTCATGTTTCCAGCTCCCACTCAGTTCCGAGCAGCAGCACGAATCTCCCACACCCTCTGCTACTCACTCCAGACACAGCCTGGTGAGGGCAATAACCATTCCTGGCAGGATGCAGAGTGGATGTTGTGATTAATAATTTACCACTCAGCTCATATTAAACCCTGCCTGCTGCAGGCTCGGAGGGATCTGCCTCTGTGGGACTTGGAAGTGCCCAGATAAACCCGGATAAACGTGGGACTTTGCCCTTCTGTGCTATCTTTAGTGCTCTAATTCCTGCATTATTTATAAACAACATTTCATTAAGCCTTTGAAGCGCGTC
Organism: Grantiella picta; assembly: GCA_013397955.1. Taxonomy (NCBI): domain Eukaryota; kingdom Metazoa; phylum Chordata; class Aves; order Passeriformes; family Meliphagidae; genus Grantiella; species Grantiella picta. The sequence goes on along the minus strand of VZRM01008893.1, from coordinate 50,249 downwards.
TGTCTTTCAGGAAATGCCCAGTAAACAAAGCTGAGGGTGGCAGAGCTTCCCTGAGTGACTCCAAACCCATGACAGCAATTTGGTGTCGAGTCTGTCCAAGTGTCTGTGGGACCATCGTGGCTCTGGGCTTCTCCTGCCTCCCTTCTTTCTGTTTCCCTGTCTTTGCAAGGAGGATGCAGCGATTGCAGAGCAGCCAGGAGGGTGTGACGCTGCTGCCTGGGCACCCAGATCCTCCCAGAAATTACAAATACACCAGAAACCCAGCAGGAATTGTGCTGCCAGGCTGTGACCCTCGGCATGGCACTGCCACCCCCCAGGGCATCACCCAAACGGGGCCCAGGAGGAGGAGAAAATGAGGAAAGAAACTCCTGGGACGTGGCTGGGCTGGGGCAGGAGCTGCTGGAGGGCTGTGAAATTCTGAGCTGCAAGTTCAGCCCCTGCCATCACCCTGGGCCCCAGGGACACGTTCCTCTCAGCCCTCGGCTCCTTCCTTCTGCCCTGTCCTTCCTCTTTCCTCTGAAAGCTTCCAGAGCAGCGCTGGAAGCAGGAAAGTCCCTTCCTGGGGCAGGAGGAATTCAGTCCCACCCAAACTCCTCTGAGGGAGGCACTAAAGGGTGCAGTGGTGCTCCAGGTGCTCCACAAATCCATCAGCATCCCCGGCTGGGTGGGCAGCAGGGCCCAGGTGACATCCAGCCCCTGTCCCCGTGCCAGGAGGGCTCTGCATCCTCCCCTCTCCTCATTCCCAGGGATCCTGCAGCGATTTCCAGGGAACTGAGCCACGCTGGCAGGGCAGCAATGAGGAACTGCTGATCCCACAGCGTTTCACAAGCCGGGTGGCTGTGGTGGCTCAGAGTCACGAGATGAGACATTTCCAGCCTGACCCGTGTGGGGACATGGCAAGAGCTCCTGTCCCCTCTGGGGCTCCATTCCTTCCTCTCCAAGCAGGGAAATAAAACTGTTCCAGCATCTCCCAGCAATCCTAAATATCCCTGCCTGCCTGGGTGCTTCCTGCCACTGCTTCCCAAACCCCCATAGCTGTGGGAAAGGCTTTGGCAGGACAATCCCCCAAAGCCTGAGGCCATTTCAATCCCCCAAAACCTGAGGCCATTCCCACCCAGCCACGCTCCTGGGTCCTAACTGTTCTTGGAGTCACTCCCTGCCCTCGGGAGAGCTGGGAGAAGGAATTCTATTCCATTCCTTCCTTCCGATAACTGGGCAGAGCTGGGAGAAAGAATTCCATTCCTTCCTCAATAACTGGGCAGAGCTGGGAGAAGGAACCCGATTCCATCCCCTCCTCAACACCTGGGCAGAGCTGGGAATTGTCCCCACGTGTCCCCAGGACCAGAGCCCAGCCCCATCCTCGCCCTGCCCTTCCCTGTGCAGCCCTGGGGCTTCGGGAGCAGGGAAGCCTTGCAGAGAAAGATGGAAATTCCATAGGAAAGGCAGAGCTCAGCCCTCTGCAGCCTCTCCGTGGATGTTCCCCGGGCTGGGACAGGCAGCAGAGCCACCCCAGTGTCCCTCCCCGGGCTGTGCAGCCCGCACACCCACCTGCGATGCGGAAGGCGTGCTGCTCCTGCCCCGGGCTCTGCCCAGCCTCCAGCTCCCGCACGTCCAGCTCCTTCAGAGGCAGCAGCCCCTGGCGAGGACAGCACGGCGTTATTTGGGGGTACAATCTGCACTGAGCACCCCTGTGCCTCAGCAGGGTGAGCCAACACCCCACAGGATAACGGGGTTGGGGTCAGGCTGAGGGTATTTGGGATTTGGGTCCAGGGAAAGCAGCTTCAGCACTCCCCGGGCTCCACAGGGCGATCCTGCAGCAATCCTCTGCCATGCTGAGGAATAGCTTTATATCCCCCTTTATTTCTTTCCATTTTAAGAGAAACCTCGGCAAAACAACAGTGGTTTAAGAGGAAAAAACCAGAGGATGGGATTGGCCCTAAAGGAAAATGGAGCTGCCTAGTTCCCCAAGCCTGGATGTTCAGATTCCCACTCTGACAAAGCCCAGGAACAGCTGACAGCTTTGTCCTCCCAGTCCTGGGCTTCCTGAGCAAGCTAAAAGATGCTAATGGCTCTCATGCACATCAATTCCTTGTTAATTCCTCCACAATTAATAAGCTCAGGAGCTGTTTCAAAAGGAGTCAGGAGAATTTGGGGTGTTGTTTGTCTCCTGACATGGGAATTTTCAGTTGAAGGCTGCCTTGGGGGGTGACTGGAGAGATTTCACTGATGTTTTACATCCACCTCAAGTCACCTAAAAGCCAGTCAATCATTTCTAAAAAGGAATTAATTTTATAATCATCTCCAAAACTGCCAAGCTCAGTTTTAGCTCCTCGCTCGTGTGGAGGAAGAGTGAGAAAACCCAGGGATTGTTTTCCAGCTGTGATTTTTGGCTGCAGTGCAGAACAGCCCATTCATTATTTGTAACTCCCCAGCACCACCAGGTTAAAAGATTAATGAGTGCTTTGCCAGCAGAGCTCCCCAAGGCTCAGCTTTCTCCTCCCACAGAATAATTAATGCTGGAAAAGTCCAACCTGCAGGTGGAGAATTCCCCTTGGCCCAGAGGCTCAGACTCTCAGGGCAGCAGTGGAGCTGTGACTCCCCAAAGCTCAATCCCTGTGCACAGTGCTCAGCACAAAGGTGGCTCCAGGTCCCCTGAACCTCTCCCCCTGCCCATCCTGGGGTCCTTCATCCCTGCCCGCTGACCCAGGTGACACTGAGCTGCTCTGGGGACAAACCTTGGAAAAAACACCCTTTTGTCCCAAGAGTTTGGCACCCCAGGAAGGGACTTGGGGACATCTCCAGGGTCTGTCTACCCCTTGTCCCCAGCGTGGCCCCACTGCCCACAGCCCAGCAGGGCCAGGTGATGCCTACCTGGTAGGTGAGGCCATTGGGGCCAACAGACTGGAAGTACAGGTAGGACTGGAACAGCTCCAGGAAGCAGTCGTTGACCTCCTGCAGAGGGGATCATCTCCAAAACTGCCTCAGGATGTTTTGGGGTCATCTCAGGACGTTTTGGGGTCATCTCAGGACACCTCCCTGCCTCCCTCTGCATCTCAGGCTGATCTGAGTTTCTCCAAGGGCCACATCGGTGCCCATGGAAGCACTTCCCAGCTTCCCACCGGGATGGGAGCAGATGTGGCAGCACATCCCTGGGCCATGCAGCAGCCCAGGGAATTCTCCACAAGTCCCATTTCCCAGAATTTCCCTTTCTTTCCCAGTCCTGCTGGGACACTGTCCCTGGGGAGAGAAACCCCCACCAACAGGCGCCTCAGGTTTACCTGGAAGTGCTGGAACTTAAACTTGACCTTGGAGTAATAAATCATTTTGCCCAAATTCCTGACGATGGTTTTCCTTCGGCCCTTCTTGAACAGGCTGGGGAACCTCTGGTCCAAGTTTTCCTTCTGGTTTTCCTGGTTCTGAAGAATCTGTACCGAGGATAGAGGGGGAAAAAATCAGAGCTGGTGGAAGAGACATTCCCAGAACATCTTCCCAGCAGGGATTCCTCGGAAAGGCGCCCCGGGCAGGTGCCCAGGATGGGCTGTTTGTTGTTGGGTCTCCTTGCCAACGTGGAGAACATGGGGTTCAGTTCCTGCTGGGAGCCTGGAGGAGCTCCTGAGCTAAAGTTGGGGATTCCGGGCTGGAAAAGAGGAGGGGCAGAGGCACATCTCACTTTTAGGGTGTCCCAGCTCCACAGACAAGCCATCCCAATGTGCTTCCCACTGGGGTGAGTGGGAAGGTTTCCTCTGCTCGAATTCCACCCGGATTTCTGTGCTCTCCCGTCGGCTCAGATCCCTGCTCAGATCCCCCAGTTCCTCGGGGTTTCAGGCAGTTTTGGGGCAGAGCCCCACAGCCATAAAGCTATGAAGGTGCTGAGTAAAAAAGCTTGGAAAAGCTTTGGGAATGCAACAAGCACCACAGGAGAGCCAGGACTGAGGAGAGGAGACAGCACTCAGGGCTTCCCTGATTTCCTGGTTATATGGGAATTCTTCCTTCTGGGCAGGAGCACAACCCCACAGCCCTCACTTCTCACCACCTGCATGGGGTGAAAAAGCTCCTCCTGCAGCTTTTCTGGGAAAAACACTTTATTCCTGGGCGCTGGCTGATTTCCTTGGGGAGATGGGAACGGCTGGGAATTCAGCCACTGATCCCCCCAGCTCCACACCCCAGCGGCAGAGCATTAAATATGAGTTTTGTCGGACACATCCAGACTCCGGGAATTCATTCCCAAGCCGAAGGGAAAGCTGGGTGGGCGAGGGGAGCTTTGCCGTGGGGCTCAAAGGGAGAATTCCCAGGGATGAGCAGGGTGAGGGCTGAGCGGGGTTGCTGACACTCCCAGCACGTCCCCATTCCCAGAGTGTCCATTCCCGTTCCCATTCCCGCTGTGCCGTGCCAGGGGACAGCTGCGTGTGCCCGTGATGGATGAGGAACCAGCAGCGACATCCAGCTCTGAGTCACCCCTCTGGCATGGGGACAGCCCTGTGCAGCCATCCCGGGGGCTGGGAACTGGGAATGGAGCTGGGAATGGAGCTGGGAACTGGGAATGGAGCTGGGGATGGAGCTGGGAACCGGGAATGGATGGCTAAAGCTGTCAGGACCCTTTCACCTGCAGAGCTCAGGGTTCCTTCCAGGGCCTCGCTGGATTTGGGTTATTCTTTTTAGGACACAAGTTAACCCTTTCCTGCTGAAATCCTCCCTCCAGNGGAACTGGGAATGGAGCTGGGAATGGAGTTGGGAACTGGGAATGGAGCTGGGAAACAGGAATAGAGCTGGGAAACGGGAATGGAGCTGGGAATGGAGTTGGGAACTGGGAATGGAGCTGGGAAATGGGAATGGAGCTGGGAATGGAGCTGGGAACTGGGAATGGAGCTGGGAATGGAGCTGGGAACCGGGAATGGATGGCTAAAGCTGTCAGGACCCTTTCACCTGCAGAGCTCAGGGTTCCTTCCAGGGCCTCGCTGGATTTGGGTTATTCTTTTTAGGACACAAGTTAACCCTTTCCTGCTGAAATCCTCCCTCCAGCTTTCCCTTGGAGTAACAAATCATTACTGGATTTGGAACAGGATTTAGGGAACGCACTGGGTGCCCAGAGAAGGTCTCACTGGGGCAGCTCAGCGCAGGGAAATAGTGAATTTGTGCCACAAATGCAGAGCAAAGAGCAGCTGGTCACGGGTGCAGCAATAACAAAACACGGCTCGGATAAGAGCACCAGCAGCACCCGGGAGCTGGGAGAGGATGAAGTCATAAAATCATGGACAGAGATAAGGAGCAGCACCAGCCACCAGCTGCCTGGGACGTGGCAGCCAAATTTCCCAGGAAAGAAATCAGGCACCCAGAAGGAAAAATGAGCTGGGAATGCAGCAGCAGGGCTGGCAAGGAGCTTCCAGAGGGATCCTCCCTGGGCAGGGGGAGACGAGAGCTTCCACAGCCACTCAGGTGGCGAGAAATAAATGGATTATTTCCCTCAAACAAGGGTCCAGCTTGGTGGCAGCCAGACTGAGACAGATGGGTTTAATGGCTGGGCACGGGAGCAGCTCCAAGGCCATGGAAAAAATGGGATCACATCCCTGAAATCTGCTGCCCTTCCAGCTGCTGGCACCCCCAAACCATGGGGATGCCTCAACCACAGCTAAAGGCTCCTGGCATTGTTCCTTGCTCTGGAATTCTCCCCAGCCAGCTGCTCACTGCCCTGCCTGGGCTGTGCACCCTCCTCCTCCTCCCGCAGCCCCATCCCGACCCGTTCCCGTTATCCCAGCGGTCCCGCTGCCTTCCAGGCCCTGCAGATCCCTGGAAACCTGCTTTCTCCCGGGGTTTGGCGAGGTGCAAGTGCCCTGACATGTCCTCTCCCCCCTGCAGGTCTCACCCTACAGGTAGAACGAGTTACTCATGAGCTGCTCAGCCCCTGCAGCCCCCGGAGCCTCGCGGTGATTCAGAGCAGGAAGAGCTCAGCCTGGCAGAGCCCTGCGGCTCCAGAGCTGCTGGTTCATGGGAAAAGCAGCAAATGAGGAGCTCTGGGGCACATCCTGCCCCCGGCGGGAGCTGTGGGAATCAGGGCAGGGGATGCTTGGCTGAACAGCCTTGCTGGGGGTGCTAGAAGGGCTAAGCAGGGTGGCTTTGCAGGGATTCACCTGCCCTGGCCCCGAATCGCTGCGGTTTGGGTGATCCCATCTCCTGTGGGGTTGCATCAGAGCTCTGCTCTGCCCCAGCCCTGCAGCTGCTGCTGCTCCCAAAAGCCAGGTGGGAAAGGGGCAAAGGCAAGGCTTCCTGCAGGCCACACAGGGAGCTGGGCAGGAGTCGGCATCCCCTGAGCCCCAGGCGAGCTAAAGGCTCAAACACCTCCCCGCCCTCCTTCATTCCTTCCCCGGAGAGATCCCACACTCCCCGGGGCTCCCAAATGAATGATTTCCCAGTGACCTTTCCCAGGATTCCTTCTCCGGGATCTGCTAACCCTGACAGCTTGTGCAGCTTCCTGAAGCATCCAGGATCCATGCAGGATCTGTTTTTTTTGCTGCCTGATCCCTCTGGATCCAGCTGGTTCCCTCAGGGAGCCTGGAATTCCCAGCGCCTGGCACTGAGGCTGTGCCTCAGTTTCCCCTTCCCCACACCCACACGACCTGTTTGCCGTGCAGTGGGATCGCTGAACACCCAGCACTGCCCAAATGCTCCCCAAATTCCTCCCACACCCCTGGCCCACCCAACGGGAGCCCCCAAACCCGCAGGGGCTCCTGGTTTCTCCTGGGAATGAGGCCATGTGGCCACAAGGCTGGGCTGTGCCTGGGGCTGCCCTGCCCTTCCTGATTACCTTCCCAGGCTCCTGCTAATCCACTCCTCTCCGTCTCATTCCGGCGTGGGAATGAATCACCTCACCTGCCAAAGCTCGCTCGGGTTTTCCCCGAAACGAAAGAGCTGAGAGGGAAGGTGGCAGGGGGAGATGTCCCCATGTCCCCATGTCCCCTGAGTGGCTCCCAGCATCACCCCACACCCCACCATGGTTTCTAGCTGATCCAGGTCGCCTCACACCTGCACGGGGACCTCAGCTCGTCCCTTCCTGGGCTGCATCTCCTTGGGACAGAGCTGCTGCCACCCCCAGATCCAAACCCAACACCCCTCCGGAGTGCTGTGCTCGGGGTGGGTGGGAATAAACCCCTGGCGAGGTGGGGAGGGGGTTGGATGGGTTGGTACTTGCCTTTGCTGGGATGTACTGCAGGATTTTGTCTGTGCTCGTGTCTCTCTCCTGCCCTCCGTCTATCCCAAAAAAGCTGGGCAGCTTTTTCTTGCCATTTTGTCTACAGAGGGAAGGAAAAAAAAACCAAACACACACATGGAAATGCAGATCCATGATGCATGGTGAATCCTGCCCAGAAATAAGGAAGCCAGGAAACCAAGCAAGCAATTTGTCACGGGCTTTCGAATCACCCCAGCCCAGCCAAGGGCTGACAAACAGCCTGGGAGGATTGAAACTGGAGTTGTGCTGCACTTGTTGGGGTTTCTCTGCTTTTTCACAGCCAAATGATCAGCTTGGCTCATCTGGGCCCCCAAACCAGCCCAGCGACCAGGTGTTCCACGGCAGAACACAAGAGCAAAATCAGCCCCGGCAGCTCCCAGCGCAGACAGGGCTGGCAGGTTCCCGAGGAATCCCCCTGGTTCTCTCCAGAGCTCTTTTCCAGCCCGGAGTGCTCGGGATGAGGAGAGCTCTGTCAGCCCGTGCTGATGGAGCAGTGGAAAGCTGGGAAGGCTGCTCTGCATTCCTGGGAAGCTCTATTTTGGGACAGCCACCCATCGCCGCGGTACCTGAGCGCTGCCCCGGCCAGCCCAGCACCCAAATCCCCTCAGCATTTCACGGATATTTTCTGCCATTTCTCCTTCGGGTTTACAAACACAAATCCCGCAGCAAAGTAGGATTTGGGATTTGGGGTTTGGGGCTTTCTCCCCGAAGTAGGAGGAGTGGGAATGTTGTTTTCTCACAACAGCACCAGAACTCTGAGTAAAAACACTCACGAGTGAGAACAAGAAATATCCGGTGTTCTGCACCTTGTCCCGCCGGGGGGAGTTTAATTACCCAAACAAAAATTAACTAAGAGGTGCTTCTCCCCAGGGCTGGCTTTCCCTGCCGGCTGAGAATTCAGGATCACTTGGGGAGAGCTGGTCCCGGGGTCTGGCAGTGCGAAACCACCGGGAAACAGGAAACCCCCGCCGGGAGAGATCCCGCCGGGAAATCAGCACCATTCCCACAGCCCGGAGCCAGAGGGGATACTCACTCCTTCTTCAGCGAGGGTTTCCGTCGGAAGGAGTTCCTGAAGCCGCCGGGAGCCTGCGGGACACAGGCGATGTTCCCCATGCCGGCAGNATCGGAGCCGGGATTTTTGCGGGATCGGTCCCGGTGTTTCTGCGGGATCAATGCCGGTGTCCCTGCGGGATCAGTCCCGGTATTTCTGCGGTATTTCTGTGCGGGATCAGTGCCGGTGTTCCTGTGGGATCAACCCCGGTATTTCTCTGGGATTAATCCCGGTGTTCCTGCGGGATCAGTCGGTATTTCTCTGGGATCTATCCCGGTGCTCCTGCGGTATCGATCTCTCCCGGCCGCTCCTTTCCGCCCGCCGGGACTCGAGTGGGTGTGGGCAGAACCCAAACCCCAATCCTCCCCTCGCTCCCGCCCCGCGGGCTGGGAGGGGCGAGCCAGGTACCTGTTGGCTGGGAATTCACCACGGAATGACAGACCAGCCGGCATTCCCGACCCGCCAGCGGGATGAGGCTGGAGCCGCCGATAAATCCATCCCGAGCCAATAAATCCCTCCCGAGCCAATAAATCCATCCCGAGCGCGTTTTCCCAAATGGAATTCGGCCGCCGCACGGATGCAGCGAGATAATATTGGTGATTGTTGTTTAAGCATTAACAAAAATCTCCCAGGTTGTGGTCAAAGGGTTCCAAAGGCTGAGCTCGGAGCAGCCGTTCCCAGTGTGGTTAAAGATAGAAAAATTAATGGGCGGCGTGAGAAAAATGACAAGCAGGGAAAATCTGATTGAAATGGGGACACTAATGAAAATTTAGGAATGATGGGAAATGGATGAAGGAAGGAAAGATCAAAAGGAGATGTGTGTGAGCAAAACCAAAGGGGTATTTACAGAAGAAATGCTTTAAAAGGAAGCAAACTGAAGTTTCCTGGCTTTGCTATGAATCCCTCACTGCACAGAAATATAAGCAATAAAAATGAGAAGTTAATGGCAAAACAAAAGATAAGTGCAGACTCAAGATTTCTGTGCTGAAAAAAAACCCTCAGGAATTACAGCCATAGGAAATGACAGACCCTTTTCATCTTCGTGTGGCTGCTAAAAAGTGAACACAAAACTTGGATGCTCTGGGTCAAAAAATAGACAGAATTCATGTCAAAAAGTTTTAAAGAGCTGAACACAAAGGGCTTGGATCGCTGATGCAGTTAAGGCTTGCAGGACCACGGAATTTGCAAAGCAATTGCATAATTTAGCAGGGATATCAGTGTTTCCATGGGTAAAAAAACACCCCGGTAATTATGGGGTTGTCAGTTAACGCTGATTCCTGGGAAAATGATGTAACAGCTGTGAGGGAGTTGGATTAACTTTGAGAACTACAGGAGGGGAGCATAATTAATACAAATCAACACGGGGTTGTGGGAATTAGATCTTGCCAAATTAATTGAATTTATAGCACGTTTGCGAGAAAAAAATCAGATTTAGTGAATATAAATGACAGTGATGTAAGAAATCACTATAAAGGACATGATGTGTCAAATCCACACATTATTTCAGGAGGACTCTGAGAGGAGATTTTCCTGGAGAATCTTTTGGAATCAAGCTGGGGCTGATGGACACACAGCAACACCCCTCCAGAGGGCCCCGACCAGAAAATCCAGTGATTTTCATGGCAGGGGTTGCTTGAGTGAGCTCTGCTCTCTCTGCACAGCTGGGAAACAACGCTGTGACAGCACAGCCACAGCCCAGCACCTCCTGGCCGAGGCGAGACATTGCAGCAAACAGAGCCAAATGTGTTCTATTCGGGAAAAGTGCGATTCCCGCTCACATCCGTGGCTAACGCGCTCAGACCGTGACCAGAAATGTGCTGTTCCTCCAGAGGGTTTGTTCTAAATAAAACCTCCCAGCTCGGAGCAGGGACACAACTGCTGCTGCTGCAGGTCCTGCTGCTGTCACAGGTCTGTCGCTGCTCCCCGGGACAGCAGTGACACCGCCAGGGGTGGCAGGGCTAGGTGGCACCGGTGGCTGGGGACAAACTCATCAGCGGTTTGAGGGCACAAAGCTCTGCTGCCAGCAGAGCCTGGACCGGAGGGAAGCAGCCCTGGGCTGCAGAAAGGCTTTTGGAGCTCAGCAGTTATTTTTAGCACCCAGAGCAGGAGCAGGAGCAGCAGGAAAGGGGACACGAGGGGCTGCGGCCGAGCCAGGCATTCCTGCGCTGCAGACGAGCTCCCCTCGGGCCCCAGGGATGGTGCCAGGCAGCTCTCCCTGCTCCTGCCACCCCTGAGCTCCCCTGACTGTGAAACGGGCTCAGCATTGCCCTGCCCGGGCAGCAGGACTGGCACCGGTTTGGGCAGCAGGATGGGGACAGCTCTGCCTGTCCGCGGGCACAGGGCTGGCACTGGTTTGGGCAGCAGGATGGGGACAGCTCTGCCTGTCCCTGGGCACAGGGCTGGGCTGGGGGTGGTGGCTGCAGGGGCAGTGGGACATTCCTCCTCTGGTTCTCATTTTCACTGCAGGGAAAGCTGGCAGCAGCTCTGGAGAGGTGACATCCAGGCAGACGAGATGTCACTGAATCAGATCCCGAGCTGGAAGGACCCACAAGGATCAGAGTCCAAGCCCTGGTTCTGCACAGACACCCCAACAATCCCACCCTGTCCAAACACTCCTGGAGCTCTCAGAGCTGTGTACATTCCCTGGGGAGCTTGTTCAGCGCCCGACACCCTCTGGAGGAAGAATCTTTCCCTAAAATCCGCCCTAAATCCCCCTGGCACATCAGGCTGCCCAGACACATGCAGAGCAGTGCATTCCCAGCCTGGAGATCCTTGCCTGCTCTGGAGCAGCTCCAGGAGCGAGGCAGGGAGGTGAGGAGGAAGGATGCACGAGGCAGGATCAGGTATCCAAGAAAACGTCTTTATTGTACACGTTGGCTTCTATTGCTTGTATCCCCTCCCCGGTCCCACGTAGTGCAAAAAATTCCGAGAAACAGAGTTCCACATAAATAAAGTCGGATAAGTTACAGAGAAATCAAAGTGACGACGCTTGGACATGGATCTGGACCAGGTGTGCCCGGCAGGGAGGCCAAGGGAACCTCTGCCCCACCTCAGGGCAGGAGCTCCTGCCTGGCCTTGCCGGGAAAATCCCCCAGAGCTGGAGCCTCCCTGCTCGGGGATGCTCCTCTGCTGGGAATTCGGACAAGAACACCTTTTGGGTGACACGGCAAGGACTACAACTGGCAGGGAAGCCACACAGAGTTGTTCTCCTCCCCTCGGACAGGGTTGCTACGCACAGACAGACAGACACAGACACACGTCCCCTCCGAGCTCTCCTCCTCCTCCTCCTCCTCCTCGGCGAGGGACGTGCAGCACCAGGAGCAATCCCACCCTGGCGTCTCCCAGGGCAGATGCTGACACCTCGTGTCCACACAGTGTGGGTCAGGGGGGCTGAGACCCCCAGGAGCTGCTGGGGAATTGTTTTGCCCTTTCCCTCCTCCTCCCTCCGGCACAGGGAAGCAGTGAGCACCTGCATAGTTTGGACGGCAGAGGCAAAGAGCTCCCTCCTGCCCGGGTTTCCATGGATCAGGCTCAGTGGGACATTGCTCAGCACCCAGGAGTCCCTGTGCCCTTTCCCTGCTCCTCGGGAGGCAGCACAGCGTCACACAGGGTTTGCAGTGTGACTGCTGGAGATTCCAGCAAAGGCCAAGGGCACGTGGCACCGAAATTCCCCTCAGCTGCTGCATTTCTCACTTCCCTCTGGTTCAGTTCCCAAGGCACAGCCTCCTCTCCATGCTACGGGAGCTTCTGCTCCAACACCTCACTTGAAACCAGCCCTGTTTCCCTCTCAGCAGTTCCTGCTCTGCCGCTCCTCACTCCAGCTCTGCTCTTCCTTCACCACTCCGGACTCCTCCTGAGCTCCCCAGCACCTCAGGCCAAGCCCAGCAGCAGCACCTTCCACCTCTCCACGGGGCTTTTGGGCTGATCCTCCTCCAAAGGGCACCCTGGAGCCAGGGGCACCTCGATGGGAGCCCAGCAGAAGAGGAAAATCCCGATGTTGGTTATAGGAACGGGGTGGAAAGGGTTGAGAGCTCGCTCAGGTGGAGGCACACACAGAAAACAGAGCAGGTTGCACTGATTTCATCTTTTTTTTTTTAACAAAGCAGATTCTTTTACCTTCCTAGGGCAGCCCATGGACCAAGGGACAACTTCAGAGTCCTGTGCAGGACGGGGAACAGGAGAGCTGCTGAGCTGTGACAGGCTGGGGCAGCCAGGAGGGGACAGAAAGATGATTTAAAGTATTTTCTAAAAGCCAAAAAGGCCTCCTCAGCCTGAGAAGCTCAGACTGTCCTTGGGGAGAGGCTGGAGGGGGAAGCAGCCCCGATTTTCAGAAGCTGCTGGGAATTCCAGGTGTCCAAAGTGAGGCACTGTGAGGCTGTAAAGGATGCCAGCGGGCTTGGAAAACCTGCAGGCATCTGCCCAGGGGAAATCAGAGTGCCAAAAAAAGGAGCTTAAGCTGGGGAGTCCCTGTCTCATCTCACACTCTTCTTTCACCCCCCTAAAAATGGAGAAATCTCTTGCTACTTGAAAATTCAGGCCCACAAATACCTCACGAGCGAAATCCGAACTCTGAGAGTGAGAAATGAGGAGCAGGGAGGGGGAAAAAGGATGAAGGAATGAGTTCCAAACGGTTGGACCATATTTCCAATGCTACATTTGAACTCTGCTGAGGTACCAGTGGTTGAGTTGTTCCTCTGGGATGTGGGGAACACCTGATCTGTGCCCTGAAAACTCCACCCCACAGGGGCCTGGCTCTAGGACAGACCTTGCAGTACTCATTTAATCAACCTTCAGCTCATTAAAGTGGTTTCTTCATCACCAGGGAGTCGCTAATTGGAAATGGTCCCTTCTGTGCTGTTTTTGGCACCTCACACATGCACACACCCCACCCACCCAGAGAGAACATCTTCCAGGGCACAGGAATCATCTCCTCAACAAATGAGAAAAGGAACTGCATCCCTTCTGCTGCCTCAAGAGCAGAGGGGATGGGGAATACCAGGGCGGTGTAAAAAATAAAGGGATGTGAAGTCATAGTAGCGTTCAAATAAAAAAAGGCAAAAAATTAATACCCGAAAAAAGTAATGCCAGGCAATCCTCCTCATTCAGAAGGCTGGACTGTTCTTCTTCAAGAACTGATTCCTTTCCATAAACCCAGAGTCTGCTTTGCAGAGAGGGGAGCAGCAAACAGGCCAGGCTGGGCCAGGCCCATGTGCAGAGTCCCATCGTGGGACAGCGATGGCAGCGATGCCACCAAGGTCCCTCGAGCCTCCTGCCCGGCTGGGGACTCCCCAGAGCCACCGTGTCAGCGGGTGAGGGAGCACCGGAGAGCGCAGGATGCTGCGCCCAGCTCTGCCTGCTGCCCTCCCCGTCCTGCAGCGCCGTGCCTGGGCTGGCCTTCTTCTCTTGGTGTGTTTAAGGCATCGATGAGACACCATCGAGAGCCGGCAGCGGCCCCAGAGTCTGTGACAGTGCAGACAGGCTTGGGCTGAGTTTGGCTACAGTGACATTCAGAGGAGCGGTGGTGGCACGCTGGCCGCGTCCCCCCGGGGTCACCCCGGGCTGGCTGTGCCCGAGGACACGGCTGGAGCACGGCAATCCCAGAAGCAGCAATGGTTTGGGTTCCTCTGCCCAAAGGAGCCCTTTGGGGGGTGCTGAGATGAGTCTGGCCGGAGGGAGAACCCCCTCTGCCCACCCTGCGGGGAGGGGGGTCACCCTGGAAGCACATTCGGAGCTGCTGCGGGTGGCCCAGGTGACCCCCCGAGTGTCCCCAGAGCCCCCCAGGAGGGCTGGGCGGGGATTGCTGCTCCCCCCTCAGAGCGAGCGGCTGTCCCCCGGGGCCGGCCGGCCGCCAGCGCTGTCCCCAGGGCCCGAGGCACGGCCACTCTCGGTGTCAAAGGCTCGTCGAGGACACCGACAGGGTGGGCGAGGAGGGCGGGGGGAAGTTGAGGAGCTCCAGCACGGCCACCCCCACCGAGCTGCGGCGGGTGAACATGCACGAGGCTGCCACCCACTTGTTGGTGCGAGGGTTGTACTTCTCGATGGAGTTCAGGCTGGAGCTGCCGTCGTTGCCCCCCACGGCGTAAAGCCAGCCGTCCATGGCCACCAGGTCGTGGGTGCTCCTGGAAGGGCCGTGCGGAGAGCAGGGGGGTGAGGCTGGGGTTTGGGGGGATGTAGGGGCTCTGGCACCCCGCAAAAGGAGTGCCCGGCCCCACAAACACCCCGCGAAAACGAACGATTTGGGCACGAACAGGCAGAGCGCAGCACGGAGCCACAGATCTCCCCCTGCGCTCTGACACTCTCATCCAAACCCCATCAAACAACAAACCCCACGAGCCCAAAATCCTTGGAATTGCAAGCATTAAATCCTCGGAATTGCAAGCCTTAAATCCTCGCACAGCCCAGCAGCATCTCTGGGCTCAGCCAGCTGAACCCCCTGGTTCTTTACGGCCACACTGACTGCTGAGGATAAATCCCCGCGCAGAACATTTTCCTGGCACACCCTCAATCCCTCCCAGCACAGCAGCAGCGTGGTGAGCCAGCCACAAACCCTACAAACCCCTGATTTGTCTGTGTTTTATGGTTTGCAGTGCCAAGCAAGGCACAGCAGGATGGGATCCCCGCTCCTCCTGCAGCACCCGAGGCTCCCGAGCAGAACACAACCCCTTACCTGCGGATGTTCATGGGGGCCACGCTCTCCCAGGTGTTGGATTTGGGGTTGTAGCGCTCCACAGAGTTAAGGCAACTGGTGCCATCATTGCCGCCAGCCACGTAGAGCATCCCCTCGAGCACGGCCACGCCCGCGCTGCTGCGGCGGCTCAGCATGTTGGCAATGGGGCTCCAGGTGTTGATCTGGGGACAGGGAAGGTGTGGCCATCAGGAAGGCGTGGCCATCAGGAAGGTGTGGCCATCAGCCTCTGCGCAGGGCGTTTCCCACGCTCAGCTGTGTGGGATCGCTCCTGCTCTGACCACACAGCTCCTGGAATAGCAGGAGCAATCATTTCCTCCCCTAAAAGGTTGTTTTGGGGGACCTCACGTCTCTCCTCCCCGCTCTCCCGCAGTTCCCAGGAGGGATCTCTGCTGCCTGGCTCAGGAGAGCACGGCAGCAGCTGGCAGGAGCCACCCCAGGGGCACAGAGATGGCCCTGCCAGGCCACCAGTTGTGTCCCAGCTGAATGCCAGCCCAGCCACAGGGCTTGAGCTGTATCTATTTCCATTCTGTGCAAGTGCAGCTGGGGCTTTGCAGCTCGTGAAAAGCCTCCAGGACCTTCTCTTTGATCTTTCTGCAGTGACCTACCCTTTTCATCCAGAGCTGTGTCCCTGGGCACAGCACATGTCCCCAGCCTGCCACACTGACCACGCTGGCTGTGCACTCAGCAGGAGCTCAGAACAGCTCAGGCCATGGACAGAATCTCTTCTTCCCACACCACTACAGGCAGCAGGGCAGAGGGTGTCCTGGTGGCTGAAAGCTCCCAGAGAGATCTCCCAGAGGAGCTGTGGATCACTGTGCTCAGGACTGCACCCTGGATGCTCTGGCCCTGCTGATCCCCTCCACCTCACAGCCATGCACAGGGGGTTAAGTCCTTCCAGACCTCCCGAAAGAGGGGAGAAGCAAAGAAAATAAATCACCCAAGTCTGTATTTACCTGGGGCTCGTACTTCTCCACCGTGGCTAAGTGGGATGAGCTGTCGTAGCCCCCAACTGCATAGAGGTTGCCTTCTGCAAAGACAAAGTCACAGAGGCACAGGGATGAGCTAGAGACGTGTCCCTGTCCCAGCACAGCCCCACAATGCCACAGGTGCCACTCCAGAGGTGCGCACAGAGCCCCCGGCTGAGCCTCCCTGCCCCAGGCAGCTCCTCCCAGCAGGGCCAGCCCAGCTCCCCTCCCCTCCCTGCACGAGTGGTGTCAAATATTCATCAGGCAGCTCCTCTGCAAAGCTTCCCAGCTCCTCTGCTGCTTCTTGACCTCCTCGTTTCAGAGCTCCCCGCCGGAGCCACGGGGTATTTTTAGCAGAGGAGGCTGGAGCAGGGAATGCCAGGATCGGCTGTGGATGGCTCAGGAGGAGCTGGGGATGGAGGGGAGGGAAGCTCTGAGTCAGCACCGAGAGCTGGAAGCACAGAGCAGGGCAGGGGACGGGCATGGGGACACTGGGACACCAGATGGGGACACTGGGACACCAGATGGGGACACTGGGACACCACACGGGGACACTGGGACACCACACGGGGACACTGGGACACCAGATGGGGACACTGGGACACCACACGGGGACACCGGGACAACACACGGGGACAATGGGACACCACACGGGGACACTGGGACAACACACGGGGACACTGGGACACCACACGGGGACAATGGGACAACACATGGGGACACTGGGACACCACATGGGGACACTGGGACATCACACAGGGACACTGGGACATCACACAAGGCAGGTCCTGGGAAGGTGGGAAGCATCCCCAGCTCCTGCTGGGGTGAGAGTGGGGCTGGGATCATCACTACAGGACTGCCCTGCTTCCACACTGAATCAGACAGGGGATCATGCACAGGCAGCCCTTGCTCCAGAGGAGAAGGGAACAAGCTGTGGATCTCCTCAGGAGCTCCATCCAGAGCGTGATGAATCTGAGGGAGGCTGAGGAGAAGGGCAGAGGCAGGGAGCACACCAGGGCAGGGCAGAGGGGCAGCAGCTGGAGCAGAGCAGCAAAGGGAAGCCCCAGCAGGGCAGAGAACCTGCCCAGCAGCCCCCAAAGCCCCGGGGCAGCACCCACCTAGCGTGGCCACGCGGACGTAGCGCCTCCGGGTGCTCATGGCAGCGATGGAGGTCCAGGTGCCCGTCAGGGGGTCGTACCTCTCCGCGCTGCAGCAGGCAGGGACACAGGGACAAAAGGTGGGACACTGGAAAAGCCCAGGTCAGAGCTCTTGGACGCGGGCCAGCAGGGGCAGCTCGCAAGGAAGGAGGGAATAGACAGGGGAGACAGAGGGAAGGGCTGACAGGGGTTGGGTTCTGCTGGGGCAGAGGGCTACAAAGTGGGGTTTTCCCCCTTGGAAGGAGGAGCTGGGTTGTAAAACATCTGCTCAGGGTCAGGAGCAGAGCTCCCAGCTCCGAGGGAATGCATGCAGAGCAGGGAGGAGCTGGAGCAAGGCAATCCCTACCTGTTGAGGCACGAGGCCCCATCGTACCCCCCAGCAGCGTAGAGGAGCCCATGGAGAGCTGCCACCCCCAGGCAGCTCCTCCTGGTGCCCATGGACACCTCGGGCTGCCAGGAGTTGGTGACGGGGTCGTAGGACTCCACTGTGGCCAGGTCAGAGGTCCCATCGTAGCTGCAGGGGGACAAAGGGAGAGGCTGCTCAGAGGAGCTGTGGCTGCCACATCGCTGAAGTGCCCAGGGCCAGGGTGGGCAGGGCTAGGAGCAGCCTGGGATGGTGGAAGGTGTCCCTGCCCATGGCAGGGGGTGGAACGAGACAAGCTTTAAGGTTCCAACCCAAACCATTCTGTGATTCCAAAGGGAATTAGGGGGAAACTGCCAGTCCGGCATGCAGCCACCACCACTGGTGAACTCACAGGGCAGGGAAAGGGCTTTTCCATCGCTATCCCCAAAATCCCGGACTGTGCTGATTGTGCCAGCCAACCCTGCTCCCAGAGCAGCTCCGTGCCCACCCTGTGCCCCATCCCATGCCCATCCCGTACCCATCCCATCCCCATCCCCTGCCCATCCCGTGCCCCTTACCCGCCCACGGCGTACAGCTTGTTGCCGATGGCCGCCACGCCCACGCGGGCCCTGCGGGTGGACATGGAGGCCACCATGTGCCAGCGGTCAGTGCGCGTGTCGTACGCCTCGCAGTCGCCGTGGATGGCAAACAGGCTCCCTCCACCTGCTCGGGGAGGGCAAACAGAGCAACCATAGCGTCACCAAAACTGCGGGAAAAACAAAACCCTCCAACAACGTTTTTAATGTTGGAGAGTCAAGGTGTTACTTTATTATCTGGCCAGGATGTTGTTCTGGCCAGGATGTACCACAGAAATCATCTCATCCACATATAGCCCGGGTGTGCAGAGAGAATCATTCCATGATACATCACTTTTACCCAATTCCTCAGATATTATTACAGTAAAAATATATAGAAAAGCATTGGGTCAGTGTTCATTGGGCCAGAGTTGAGCAAACCCCCAGTATTCAGTTTCCCATTGGATCTGAATCTCCTCGCCTCTGATGCTAATTAGATTTTTCATTCTTCAATTTGCCTATTGGTTCTTTCTGCCCAGATGTTTCCACCCCTGCTGGAGGTGCTCTGGGGTAGCTGTTTGTAGATATTCACTGCTGTCTGCTGATGTTCTGCTGAGAGCTCTTTATCTTTGGGTTCCTCCAGTCTGTCGATATGCTGAGTCTATCAGACCTCACCTGGTAGAACAACACCCTAGAAAGAAACCTAAAATTCCTTTTTCCGGGGTAAAGATAAGCAGAACCTTTTGCCTAAAGTTATACAAATTTTCTAGAAACTGGTATATCTTCCAACAACAGCTCAAAAACCCCAAACCGGGGTGGGGACTGGGGGGCAGCAGGGCCTTACCCACAGCGAAGAGCACGGTGCTGGCACCTTCACAGCGCCGCGGCCGCGTCCGGCTGTTGCTCAGGACTCCTCTCTGCTCGGGCATCAGGTGGTACTTGAGGGCCTCGATGAGGAGGTCCTTGCACTCCGAGTGGTGTCTCACCAGCAGCTCCGTGTCCACGTTGCTCATGAGGAAATCCCTGCTCAGCAGCGGCAGCCGGACACACTTCATGAGCTGGGGGGACAGCAGAGCTGGCCTTGGGACATGGGTATGGGGACAGGGCATGGGGATGGGGACAGGACATGGGGACAGGGCAGGGGGATGGGGACAGGGCATGGGGACAGGGCAAGGGGACAG
>VZRM01008893.1:0-18975 GCA_013397955.1 Grantiella picta | reverse complement strand
GCCCGATGCCCACCTTGTCACCAAGCACTGAGTGCCACCGCCAGGCCTTCCCTGGGCACCTCCACCACCTCCCCGTGCAGCCTTTCCAATGCCTGACCACGCTTTCCACGCAGAAATTGCTCCTGATGTCCAACCTCAAACCACCCCCGGCACAGCTTAAAACTGTCCTCTTGTCCTGCCGCTTGTTGCGTGGCGGAAGAGACCAACCACCACCCTTCCACAACCTTCTGTCAGGAANGCTGTGCCCGATGCCCACCTTGTCACCAAGCACTGAGTGCCACCGCCAGGCCTTCCCTGGGCACCTCCACCACCTCCCCGTGCAGCCTTTCCAATGCCTGACCACGCTTTCCACGCAGAAATTGCTCCTGATGTCCAACCTCAAACCACCCCCGGCACAGCTTAAAACTGTCCTCTTGTCCTGCCGCTTGTTGCGCGGCGGAAGAGACCAACCACCACCCTTCCACAACCTTCTGTCAGGAAAGCCAGAAGGTCCCCCTGAGCCTCCTTTTCTCCAGGCTGAGCCATTCCTCACAGGACATAAGCTTCAGACACTTCCCTAGCTTTATTGCCCTTCTCCGGACACATTCCAGCACCTCAATGTCCTTCCAGTGGACACACAGTTTAGCACTTCAATGTCTATCCAGTGGACACACAGTCCAGCATCTCAATGTCCTTCCAGTGGACAGACAGTTCAGCATCTCCATGTCCTTCCAGTGGACACACAGTTCAGCATCTCCACGTCCTTCCAGTGGACACACTGCAGCATTTCAATGTCCCTCCCGACCTGAGCGGCCCAGAACTGCACACAGCCCTCGAGGCGCGGCCCCAGCAGTGCCGAGAGCAGGGGGACAATCCCCGTTCTCGGAGAATTTCCGCACTGTTCCCCATTCCGGTCAGGAATATCCACAACAGAGAGATCGCAGGTTGCGGGGAGGAAGCGCGGCCAATGCAGGGGGCGGGGCCACGCGGGAAGGGGCGGGGCCGGGGCAGGTGTTGGGCGTGGCTATGCAAATGAGCACGCTGCGCCCGCCGCAGTGCACGCCGGGAGCGGAAGCGGCGGCCGCGTGGAGGAGGCAGCATGGCGGCGCCCGGCAGGAGGTGAGCGCCGCGCCGGGAGCAGCTTCCCCTCACAGCCTCCTGTCCCTCTCACACGCTCCTTTCCCCCGCAGGAGACTGGCGGAGCTGAGCGTGGACGAGTTCCTGGCTGGCGGCTCGGATTCGGAGCATGACGGCGGCTGGGAGGAGGAGGAGGGCGGCCAGGCCCTCAGCGGGGCTGCGAGGCGAAGGCGGCCGAGCGGGAAGGCGGGACAGGGGCTGCCGGGCAGGTGAGGGCTGAGCACGGCCTGCGAAGGGAGCTGGAGGTGCTCAGCGTGGAGAAAAGGAGGCTCGGGGGGACCTTGTGGCTCTGCAAACTGCTGACAGGAGGGGACAGCCGGGGTGGGCTCTGCCCGCCGGGAACAGGGACAGGAGGAGGGAGAACAGCCTCAGTCGCACCGAGGGGTGTTCAGCTTGGACATCAGCAGGAATTTCTCCATGGAAACGGTTGTCAGGCAGGGGAAGAGGCTGCCCAGGGAGGTGGTGCAGTCCCCAAAACATTTCTGATGTTTTTTCCAGACGTTTTCATCTATCCCAACACAGTCTGATACCTTGCTATGAACATTCCTTCCTCCTTAATGAAATTATTTTCTTACGGCATCGGGGAAGTTTGAACAATGAATAAATGCTTAATTCTTCCCCAGCAGGAAGAAGGGAAAGGCATCTGAGCACAAAGATCAGCTCTCCAGGCTGAAGGACAGAGATCCCGAGTTTTATAAGTTTTTGGAGGAAAACGACCGCAAGCTGCTGGATTTTGATGCCTCAGACAGCTCTGAGGAGGAGGAGGCTCTGCACAGACCCCCTGATACACTCGAGGTACCTGTTGGGATCAATTAATTCAGTTCCACGTGGAACGTTTGTGTTCCTGTGCCAGCCTTGAGTCACGGAATGGTTTGGGTCAGAAAGGACCTTAAAACTCACCCAGCTCCAGCACCTTCCACCACCCCAGGCTGCTCCAAATCCTGGCCTTGGACACTTCCAGGGATCCAGGGGCAGCCACAGCTTCTCTGGGCCTCCCCAGCGAAGAATGTATTCCCAATATCCCATCTAAACCACTTCTGCTTCCCACCGAGTGCTGGGAACAGCATGAATAAAGTCAGCCCTGCCTGCCTTGCTCTTCGTCAGCTGCTCTGCAGAAGAGCTGGGGCCAGGCAGGAATTGTAGAAACCTTTCCTCAGTCCTCCTGCTGATTTCTGTAGGAAGCCAGCGATGAGGATGATGAAGATGATGAAGAACAAGAAAAAGTCAAAAGGAAGAAAGTTTCCTTCATCCGTGTGAGCTTGAAAATGGTGGAGGAATGGAAAAAAGCTGCCCAGGTGAGCAGGGAGTTGGAACACAGAGCACTGCAGAGTTCTCGCTGCCTGTAAAAGGCCATCTTGGGATTTGTTAATCTGTCACAAAATTGATTTCTCATTCCCCCAGAGCTCTTGTTCCTTCAGCATGACTTTATCATTTCTCTGGGGCTGCAAATTAAAGACTTTCCATTCCACCTGAGGGAGAACCTGGAGAAATATGGCTCAGAAGAGGCCAGAGCAATCAAATTTGGCTTTTTCACTCTGTTGCTAAATCTTTGGTAGCTCCACGAGCTCACCTGGTCACATTTTAAGTAGTGGTGGAATAGCTAATGGGAATGAAGCCCAAATTGGAAATTGCTTGCAGCTGATTAATTGTTGCTCAGCCCTCAGCAATCAGAAGCCAGTTGTGGAGCAGGTGGAGGTCGTTGTGTTTGTTAACACTGCCCTGATGCTTTTCCTTCATGCTAGAGGACAGAGCTCTTCTTGCCATCAAACCTACAGGAAAAACTGGACAAAAATCCAGCATTCCTTTCACATTTCCAGAAGATCTCTTGCTTCTTCTCCTCAGCAATCCCTTTGCTTCTTTCCCCAGAGGAATCTGACCCCAAAACTCTTCCATGAAATCACCCAAGCCTACAAGGCAGCTGTGGCAACCACCAAAGGAGACAGTGGGGGTGACCCCAGCAAGTTCCAGGTGACTGACACTGCAGGTGAGGCAAGGGGGAAAGCATTTGGTGGGGAGATGAGCACTGGGAAGAGTTAATTTAGCCTTTCACGTCATTAATATTAAGTAGTTTATCTTGCTCTGTGCGTTGGGATCTTTTGAGTGTGGGTGTTTGGTGCTGTTTGCCTTCAGGGGTGGCCTTTGTGCCAAAAACTGCCAGTTCTGGTCTTGCTGTTCAGATGAAAAATTCTAATATGAGGCAAACTGGGGGTTTCCAGAAGGAAATGCAGGAATTCTGCTGTGGAAATTACTGCCTTCAGTTCCTCGGGGACTTCTTTTCACGTTAGGAAAACCAGGAATAAATGGAAAATCATTTCCAAATGCTTTCCTGGCTTGTTTTACCCAGTGTTCAACGCCCTGGTGTCCTTCTGTATCCGTGACCTCTTCCACCACCTGCACAAGCTGCTGCTCCCCAGAGCCCCCAAGAACAAGCTCAGGTAAGTTTGGGGGGATTGGAGACCTTCAGGGAGGCTGATGGGGATTTTCAGAGCTGCCTTTGAACCTGGGAAAGAGCTGCCAGCTCTTCCCAAACCGAGTGCCTGATGATGCTCCTGGGGTTCTTTTCTTCCCCCAAATTGTGTTTCCCTGTAATATTAAGCTCCAGGCTGCTGAAATCTGATTTATTTAGGTGGTTTTTTTTTAAAGTTAAACCCAACTCTTGCTCCTTTCCAGAATGGTTCTCCCTTCCACCAGCCCGCTCTGGGGAAAGCTGCGACTGGACGTCAAAGTTTATCTTGGCTCTACCATACAAGTAAGAAATAACATAATTATCTGTTTCTGGGCTCAATCTGTGCTTTGCTGGGCTATGTAGGACATTCTGGAGTTTCATATTTTGGATATGTTTGTGTTCATCTAGTTCCCTGTCTTGTTTTGGAAGTATTTGGTCTAATTAACAGCTTGGAGCTTCACAGGATGCTTGGGTCAAAATAGGTAAAGCAGTAAAGAAGGGTTGAATTAACATTCTGGCAGCTCTCTGTTTTAATTTTTTTGGCAGATTAATATTTAATAGGCTTTAAAGTAATTTGCAGTCTCTGCTCCTGCATTCTGCATCATTAATTCCATTTTTGGGGCTGTGATCTTTCCTCTTGAGGCAAATACTGAGATGTTCTGTTGCTAACCTCACATGTGACATCCCTGACTATGATAATATTCCATCCCACTCATCAAAATTACTGATGTAATCTGAGGTGTTTCAGAGACGATTTTTGGATTAAGTTTGAAGGAAACTTCTGCCCCCACTTCATCTTTTTTGAGATGCATCCCTGAATTAGAACATTAAAACCAAAACAGCACTGAAATACTCATTTTTCATCAACTGAGGGAAGGGAATTCCAGGAGAGAGAGCTCCCAAGAGCTGCTGTCCCTCTGCTCTGAGGTGGCACAATGACTTAGCAAAAAGAACAATTTGATCAGGAGGGCTTTTTTTTTTTTGTCTTCTCCGAAGCTGTGGCGCTTCTCTCCAGCAGCAGAGGATTGCAGACAAGGAAAAGCTGGGAATGCAGTCCCTGGGAGCAATCCTGACTCCTGAGAGCCCTCAGTCCCAGCCTCAGTGGGTTTTCTGAACAAAATCTTCTCCTCTTGGTGTGTGAGGGACTTGGCAAAGTCTGCTCAGTCCAGAATCTTTGCAGAGCGAGGAGGAGGCTGAAGGAGCAAATTAAATATGAAAAAAATGCCTGTGCTGCTTGCAGCAGCTGGGACTGCATCAGGCAGAGCCTCTCAAAGTCACCTGGAGCTCACCTTGCCTTGAAACTGCAGCATCTCTGGTTTGGCTGCAGTGAACCGAGCTGAACAAGCTGCAAGTACAAAGATCCTGGTTCTGAATATTTTGTCTGAGCCTTTCCCTGAGCAGAGATAACCTCCTGATAGCCAGCCAAGAGCATTCCAGCTTCCCACTGGGAAATCCTGGAGAAATCCAGTGTGTTATCAGGTCGCTCAGATGATGTTTTCTGTGCAGACTGGGGGGCAATTTGGCCATTTGCAGTGAGGTGACAGTTTGGTGTCCTGAACTGGAGATAAATGTTGATTTTGCAGTGCACACAGAGGAGGTGCTGTGTGAGGAGCTCAGGGGCTTTTAACCATCCCAGGGCAGCACCCTGAGCTGCCATTTGCCAGGATGAGGGACTAGCAGGGCAGTTTTTAACCTGCTGTCTGGCTGCTCCTTCCCTGACCCAGTGCTGGATTGGTTTGAGCTCCTTCCTGGCAAAGGAAGGTTTGGAAACAGGAAGGGGAAGGTGAGGAGATGAGCCCTGCCTGCTCACTGGGGTGTTTTGTTTCACCTCCACAGCTGCTGTCGTGTCTGACAGAAGCCTCAGTGGGTGCAGCAGTCCTGCAGCACGTGAATTCCATCGTTCCATATTTCCTGTCCTTCCCAAAGCAGTGCAGAGCCCTGCTCAAGGTAAGGGAACGTGCTGGGATGTGGTGTTGGCATCATTTTCCCCCTTCCAGCCAAGCCTTTTGTGATCTTTGGGCAGGATCCCCTGGCAGTTTGATCTTGCAGTGTTCCCTTGCTCGGCCTTTGTTCCTGAAGAGCATTCAGCCCCTCTCCAGGTGATGCCAGGCTGAGGGGAGCGGGTGGGCGGCTCCCTTTGTGGCTGCTGCTCCCCAGGGAGGTGTTTTGGGAAACTGCTTCCTCCTCCCGGATGGAGGAATTGCTGCCAGGCCCTGGGAATGTCTGTGCTGCCTCTCCACTCAGGGAGCTGGGGGTGGAATATTTTCTGTGGCAGCTCAGTCACAACTGTGAGCATGAACAACAACACAGGAGGCGTGGAGGAGACACAGAGGGCAGCAGGGTGGCACCTGAATGAAAATCTGCACGGGAAGGAGGCAGGGAAGCCTTGGATGGTGGAGATGATTCGTGTCATGGGCTGGGGGGAGGCTGCACACCTCCCAGCTGAAGGTGGAGGAGTTGCAGTGCTGCTGGAGGCGTTGCTGAGGCTGTTCCAGCCTTCAGCTGAGCTCTGTGCTGTGCAGGTCGTTAGTGCAGCTGGGCTGATTGGTTTCAGGTGCTCCCAGCCAGGCCCAGGTGAATCTGGTGAGCACAAATCAGAATTTAGCCACACGATAAAAGTGTGTATTGTCTAGAGGTGCTGCTTTTGGACAGGTTCATTTATTGATCATGGAGACATCAGCCTTGCCAGAAGGGCTGCCAGTGCTGCTGTGACAGACTGTGACAGCACATTCTGTCATCCTTGTGTCACCTTTGCTGGCAAGGAGGGAGGTCCTGTGTGTAAGCAGGAAGGAGCTCTTTGTCCCTTCCCTTAGCTGTCTCTGTCTGTTTGATCCCAGCAAACAATCACTCTGTGGAGCACAGGGGAGGAAACAGTGAGAGTCTTGGCCTTCCTGGTGCTGAACAAGATCTGCAGGTACAAGAAGGAGGTTTACCTCAGCCCCCTGCTCAAGGTAAGCCTTGCTCTTGCTGTCATCTGCACCTTTTCTTTTTCATGTTTTGTGCAAATACTTCAAAGCCTTGAGCTGGAGGTGATGCTGGCTAGTGATGCTCCAGAAAACCAAACAGGGCAGAAATTCTGTTAGGTCAGGGTGATTCCTGCTTCCCACTGCTGCCCTTCCTGCTGGAGGCACAGGCACTGAGCAGGGGAGATCTCTGGTATTGGTAAATATTCATTTACCAAATTCTTGAGGGTTTTCCTGAGCTGCTCAGACCTTCCAGCTGGGTTCCCAAGTGTATTTTCCTGCCCTGAGCAGGGGAGCTGTGCCCAGCTAAGACCCTCCTGCAGCGTTATTTTCTTGCTGACAGACAGTGCTGGGGACAAACTAAACACACTCCTGTCTGCCCTGCAGAAGGAGCAGGCTGGATGATTCCTTTGTGTGATAAAAACATCACTTCACCCCTGAGTGGGGCAGCTGAGGCCAAGAATGGTTTTTACTTTATTTCACATGGTGGTTTGTCATCCTCTCCCCCTCGCAGCAAATGTACATCGCCTTCGTGAAGAACTCCAGGTTCACCTCTCCCAACGTGCTGCCCATGATCAGCTTCAT
Organism: Grantiella picta; assembly: GCA_013397955.1. Classification (NCBI taxonomy): domain Eukaryota; kingdom Metazoa; phylum Chordata; class Aves; order Passeriformes; family Meliphagidae; genus Grantiella; species Grantiella picta. The sequence continues at coordinate 11,865 of VZRM01008893.1, read as the reverse complement.
GCAGCGCACGCTGACCGAGATGTTCGCCCTGGACACTCCCACCTCCTACCAGCACACCTTCATCTACATCCGCCAGCTGGCCATCCACCTGCGCAGCGCCATGACCCTCAAGAAGAAGGTGAGCACCTCTTTTTGGGGTTCCCTCCCCTCCGAGGGGGAAATGTGTGGAGAGGAGGAATTTTCAGGCTTTGGGGGTGACCGACGTGTTGGTTGATCTCCCAAGGCGTTGGAGCAGCAAGGAGCACCTGGGAGTTGCTTGTGCTAAAATTCCAGCCAGGAAAGAGAGGCTTTGGGGTGATGTCAGACCTGGAAGGAGCCTATGAGAAAGTCTGTCCAGCTGTTTCCAAGGGTCTGGAGTGGCAGGAAGAGGGGGAATGGATTCACACTGCCAGAGGGTGGGGTTAGACTAGATATTGGGAATAAATCCTCCCTGTGAGGGTGGGGAGGCCCGGGCACAGGGTGCCCAGAGAAGCTGTGGCTGCCCCTGGATCCCTGGCAGTGTCCAAGGCCAGGCTGGATGGAGCTCTGAGCACCCTGGGGTGGTGGAAGGTGTCCCTGCCCATGGATGATCTCTAAGGTCCCTTTGAACCCCAACCATCCCGTGACTCTTTGCCCTGCAGGGTGGGAGTCCCTTTTCTCTCTCCTCACTTGCCAGAATTCCTGCTGCACTTTCCATCTCCATCCCTGAGCACCTTCTTCCCACTCTGAAGCTGCTGTTTGCAGCCTCTGTTACAAAACCTGAAGGCAAAGCAGCTTAGCACCCACCCTGGGGTGTTCCATCCTCCCACAAAGTCCGTGCTATTTAAAGGACTTAGCTGAGCAAAGCAGCTCAGACCTTTGGGGAGCAGCCCTGCTTTCAGCCACCTCCAGTCTGACCTGGGACATCTCAGTCAGATTGCTAATCCTGGATTTATTCCTGTTTAGCAAAAACAGACCCCACAGATTAATGGTTCAGCTGCCCCCAAACAGGGCAGGATTGGTGCCCAGCTAAATCTCCTGGCTGGTCAGACATGGGGATAAATAAGCAGAGATAAATGAAGTCTGGGCTGCATATCCCCTAATTGGATTGCACTGGCTCCTTACACCCTCAGTTGTGGCCCAGACAAGGAGCAAATCCACTTGGTTTCACAGCTGGGAGGGTTGTGGAACTTCCCATGGGAATGGCAGCACCAAAATGCAAAATCCGAGCACTAAGCCTATTTAAATGGAGCAGGGCTCGGCTGGGGAAGGTGATTACAGGAGCAGATTGCTTGTCTGTTCTTGCACAGGAGAAGCTGAGCAGAGCTTTTTGGTCCATCCCAGTGACCTGGGGAGAGCTGGCAGAGCTCTGCCATGTCCAGCTGTGCCTTGGCTTAAGTCCCTGCTGCAAGGTTTGGCCCAGTGGCTGCAATTAAAGGATTCTGTCCCTGTCTCAGCACTTGTGTGTCCTGATTTTCCACGCAGGAGAGATGAGCTGGGCCTTGGAAAGTCTGGAAAAACCCCAAGTGAGGGCTGAGACACCTTTGTGGAGTGCAATCTGCCGTGGTTTTGGGGAATACCTGCAGAGCTGCAGAACTTTTGAGAAGGGTTTCCTTCAGGGATTCCTGCTCTAGCTGGGCTTTTATTTAATGTGGCACTGAGAGCTGCTGCAGCACGTGGCTGGGAGGGTGGGGAGTTGCCCAAAGTCTTGAAAACAATGTCTTGGCCCGGTGCTAAGCCTTTTATTCCCATTATTTCCTTCAGTCACTGACTGGTACCCAATGAACTCAGTGCCCTGGGAATGGCAGCTCCAGTGTTGGTTATTCTTCCCTGGGCATTGCAGAGTCCTGGAGAAAATGAGGGAAGCAAAGTGAGCACCTATCAAATGCCACGTTCTCAAACTTGTGCCTTTAATTTTATTTAAATTAAAATTTATTTTCCCCCCTTTCCTGCAGGAGAACTTCCAGTCTGTCTATAACTGGCAGTACATCCACTGCCTGTACTTCTGGTGTCGAGTTCTCAGCACCATCCACCCCAGCGAGGTGCTGGAGCCCCTGATCTACCCCTTGGCACAGGTCATTATTGGCTGCATCAAGTGAGTCGAATTTGTAATTCTTTTTGCTCTGTCTGTAGGGTTATTCTACTTGTTTTGTGATCTGGCTTTAACCCTGCGCTGTAATGAATTGCATCAAAGCTGCTTTTAATTGAAATATTCCTGCCCAAGATGTGTGTGAGCAGCTGTTTAGGTGGTGACAGAATTGTGGTTTGGGTTATTCTTCCCTCTTTGCATAAGAAAAGTGTCAATCTGCATAACCTGGGCAGATTATCCTTGTAATTACAAGGAAAAGGATCTGCCTTGCTTCAGAAAATCCTCCTCTCCAGCTCTGTAAATACATTTAGAAGCTGCATTTTTGGTACCTGTTGGTTAGGATTTGAAGAAGTGGGACACAGTTGTTATTTTCAGGATGTCTGCTGAGAATTCCATTCTCTTTCCCCCGTCAGTTTATTTGTACGAAATGTTTGTGCTCGGAGGTGGCTGTTAATAACGAGCATGGAGGGAATTTTGGGATCTCTGGTGATCTCCCAAATCCTGTTAGCTCTGTTAACCAGATTCCCAGCTTTAAAACCTGCTCTGGAAGAAGTCCCCGTGGTGGTGAAGATAAGCAGATTTAAACGATCAGATAAGAGGATGCAAACATCCCACTTCCCACCCCCACTGCTCCTGGGGAGCTGCAGTTGCCTTTCTACCTGTCCAGGCAGATCAGTCAGGGATCTGGGGCTGAGGAGAGGGGAATTGGGTAAATTCCCCTCGGGAATTCACAGACCCCAGCAGGTTTTGTGGCAGCAGTGGTGGCCAGCTTGGCATGAGCTGCAGGTGCTGCCTGAGGAGGCTCTGGAGGTTTGGGAACCCCACAGATGGGTTTGGGGTCACCTAACCGTGACATTCCAGCACCTGAAGGAGCTGCAAGGATGGAGAGAGAGGATTTCCAAGGGATGGAGTGACAGGACAGTGGGGAATGGCTTTGAACTGGAAGAGGCTCAGGTTAGATGAACTATCAGGAAAAATTTCCTCATAAGTGTGATGAGGCCCTGGTATAGATTTCCCAGAGAAGCTGTGGTGTCCCTGGATCCCTGGCAGTGTCCAAGGCAGGCTGGACAGGGCTTGGAGCAGCCTGGGACAGTGGAAGATGTCCCTGCCATGGCAGGGGGGGCACTGGGGGAGCTTTAATTCCCTTCCAACCCAAACCATTCCATGATTCTGTGATTCCAGAGTTGAGAAAACAAAGAGATCCCTCCTGGATTCCTTCCCGGGCCAGGCCGGGGTGTGGGATGTAGAGGAGGCAGATGTGGGGATGATGTGGGACAGGACACTGGGTGACCTCCGTGGGGTTTTTCCCGAGGGATGGACGGGAGGACAGTCCCGTTCCCTGCTGTCCCCTGTGCCGGGAGGTGGCGCCTGGCTCCAGCAAAGGACAGTGACCACGTGTCCCTCTGTCCCTGCGCTCCGTCCTCCCCGAGTTCCTCCTGATCCCAGTGCTGGCAGCTCTCCAAGCTGATGGTTGTTTTCAGCAGCAGAAGCTCCTGTTCTGATCGCTTTTCCATCAGCTTTTCCTGGCCTTGGCTGCTTGGATTCCCACCCTGCTCCCAGTCCGAGCTATAGAAGTGAAGTTGCTCCCTGGTGTGGAGGTGAATGAGGATTTTTGGTGGAATTTTGTGGATTTTGAGGGTTTTTGTGTAATTCCAGCCTCTCAGCATGTCCAGGGAAGAAAGCAGTGGCAGCTTTGGTGTCCCTGAGCAGGGAGCTGGGTGTCCTACCCTGCTGGAGCACAGGCTGATGCTGAGAGGAGTTTTCTGTGCCCTTCCTGCTCACCAGGATGAGCTGAACCAGTCAGACTAAACCTTGAGAGCTCCTTGGCCTTTCCCAACCCACAGCTTGGGGAAAGAGCAGGATCCATCCCAAGACACAGCCATGGGAAGGCTTTGGGAACCTGCAGGGAGGTGAAATGAGTCCCTCGATCCCCCGGAATGCTCAGGCAGTTTTACCTCCCAGCTGGGTTTGGCGTTCCCCGTGCATCCAGCCCGGGATGTGGAGCAGGTTGTTGCATTGCCACGCACTCTGAAATTAATGGGCTTGCTTTACAGTAAATCCATACACTTAACAGGTTTATTCCTTGATCAATTAATTCCCCAGAATGGCTTTCGTCATCTCCAGAGGTGCCAGAGCAGGGGTGCAAAGCAGATTTATTTCTGTAATGGATCCAGTGATAATTATTTCACTATTTGGAGGGGGGATGCAGCTGATTTATGGATTTATGCTGCCTGGTCAAGCACGTTTTTTTTGGTGTGCTCTCCTGGGTTGCTCAGCAAACCCTTTGGGGAGGGAGGGGTTCGTTTATCAGCTTGGGTCTGTCATCTGTGAGCTGAGGTTTAAAAAAATAAACCAAAATTCTCCATGTGGAGGCTTCAAGTGCAGGTCAGAGTGAGGGGCTTGAGAGGGACAGGAGTGAGGTCTGGGCAGTTTGAGGGGTTGCTCTCCATTCTCCCTCTGCTCAGTCCCAGCCTGACAGGGAGTTGGCTCAACTTTTGTCTTAATTGCCTTAATTATTTGCAGTGTGGGTGCAGGGAGGTCAGGGCTCTTCAAATGTCCAGTTCCTGCCTTAGTGACATTCCCCACTCAGTGTGTCACTGTCCAGGTGACATCAGGGCACAAAAAAGGGACATTTTCCTGCTCTGCTTTGCTGGGGGAGCTCCTTTCTTGGCCAGGTTTGGTGCTTTGAGGCCTCATTTTCCTGCTTTTCCTCCCCTTTTTCTTGCACTCCTGCCGGTGCTGCTGGGGCAGAGCTGGAAGTGTTCAGTGTAACTAAACAGCGTCAGTGACAAACTTCAGCTGCACAGCTCCTGCAGATCTTTGTCCCAGCAGAGCTGCAAGGCTGTGCTGTGGCAGGAGGAATTTGTGTCTCAGTGTTATGGATTTAATTTAATTTTATTTTATTTCTAGCTGTAGGGTGGCTTCAGCAGCCCAGTCTGCTGTGCAGATTTCTTCAGCAGAGTAGGAGATGCTCTCCTGTGTCACTGAAGGCTGCAGGTGCAGTTCCTGTATCAACCTGACCTAATACAACTGATTTTTATTTTATTTTTCCTGCCCAGGCTGGTGCCAACGTCTCGTTTCTACCCGCTGCGCATGCACTGCATCCGTGCCCTGACCCTGCTGGCCGAGAGCACCAGCACCTTCATCCCAGTGCTGCCCTTCATCCTCGAGGTTGGTGATCCCTGAGAAACACCTCAGCCCACCCACCAGCAGCTGCCACTCTGCTCACTCCCTCAAAGTCCCTGCGAACAGCACCAGACTCGGTGGGAAAATGGGATTTATCTTTTGCTGGGCTGTGAGTTGTACCCGAAATGTGCAGAAATGCATTCCCAGGGGGTTGAAATGGTGTACTGGAGTAGGCAGAGGAGAAATTCAGGGAATTTGAATTGCCAGAGAAATTCAGAGAATTTGAATTGCCAGAGAAATTCAGAGCTGGTTGCAGTGATTCCCCAAGTGTGATCCTGCCGGTGTGGTGTCGTATCTTGGGAAAGGCAGAGTTGTTCTGACTGCAGACAACAGGAAATGGAAGGAAAAACCCTTCAAGAATTAAAAAAAAAAATATTTAGGGGGTATCTGTGAGGAATTCAGGAGCCCCAGGAGGCTGGCACTGAGCAGCAGGGACACACACTGCCCTCAGCCAGGCTGATTTTAATCAAGTTGTGCTGAAGCAAAGGCTTTTGCGGTTTGGGGTTGTTGGAAAGGTCCCTTGCAAACCACATCCTCAGCCTGTGGGATGTTTATAAACCTCCTGCTCCTGGCCTGGGTGGCTTTGCCATTCCTCTGCTTCCTTCCTCACCCTCCTGCATGACTGAAATCCTGCCAGCCAGATTTTGTGAAGCTGGGTGGTGTTGATACACCAGACCAGTGTCCTGCAGCACACAGAGTGAAATACAGCAGGTCCCGCTTCAACTCTGGGGAAAAAAACACACAGAAACAAAAAAAGTCCAAGAAATTCCCCGGCAATTTGATGTGGTGAGGCTGGAACAGGTTGCCTGGATACATAATGGAGTGTCTGTCCTCAGAGATATTCAGAATATTTGAGAGGCCACAGCTGAGGTACCTGTTGGAGGTGACTTGCAGGGTTCCCTTCCAACCTCAGCCCTTTTGGGACTCAGAGCAGCTTCTGCAGAAAGTTGGGCAGCTTGGCTGGACTTGGCAATGAAATTGGCCTTTGTTGGAGCAGTTCAGTGAGATTTCCTGAGTGACAGAGCTGGGGAAGCTGCAGGCTGTCCCTGCTGGGATCCAGGCAGATGCCAGGGGCTTTCCTAGAGCCTGAAAGCAGGAAAAAGGGGATGGATGGATGAATGGATGGATGGATGGATGGATGGATGGATGGATGGATGGATGGATGGATGGATGGATGGATGGATGGATGGGGTGGTGCAGTGGCAGTGCTGTGGGGCAGAGCTGGTTTGCACTCTGCAGTGGGAACTGTCTGTCCCAACTCCCTTCCCGCTACCCATGTGGAAACTGGGAGCCTTGGAGTGCCAAAAACCCCTCTGCTTCCTGCCTGGGCTGCCCTGTCCTTCCCTCTGTCTGCCAGTGGTTATCCCTTCAGCCACACTGTTGGCTTGTGACGTTTTGTGGCCCTTCAGTGCCTCGTTGTCCCCTTCCCACCCTGCCCCAGGATTCCTAGACATTACCACCCTCTCCCTCAGCCTGGCTGGCAGCCCTGGGGATGGGAACCACACTTCCTCCCGTTCCCAAAGGCCTTGACCAGCTCCCTGCCACCTCCTGGGCGAATTCCAGAGCCTCTGGCTGCACTTCCCTGCCTGCCTGGAGGCTGTGAGGATCCCAGGCTTTCATGTGTCTGACCTGGGGGATCAATAGCTCTGTTTGGGCCAAGGAAATAACTGTGCATAACGAGGTTTATGGCATCGATTCCCCAGGCAAGGGCTCTTTGTTTGCACAAACCCCCACGCTTGTCCCTCCGTTCCAAATAACCTGGATTGACAAATAAAATGTGGGAAATCAATAATAGTCTGCATGCTTCTGTGGCCTGGGGGCACTGCTGTGACCTGAGCAGCCTCCAGCAGTGCCTGTGCTGCTTCCCCACCTTGCTGGGCTGCTGGGGGTGCTGATGGATGTGCTGCTGCTGCACAGAGAGAGGAGAAATGATTTCCTCCTCAGGAATACAATTCCGGAGCGTTTGGGCACAGGGAGAGAGGAGCTGTGAGGTGCCCCAGGGTGGGTGGGCAGGATGTGCTGCTCACCCCGCTGTGGCTGTCAGCTGATGTGCAAATGTTATCAGTTGTGGATTTTTTTTGCTTTTTTTTTTTGTTGTTGTTGTTAAGTGAGCTCCTGTTGCGATTGAAGCCTCCCTTGACTGGCACATGGGATCCTCTGGGGGGATCTCTGGGGATCTGCCTCTCCTCAGGTGGTGTGAGGAGCTCTCCCTGGGGACAGCTGGGACAGTTATCTAGTGACAACAGCAGGGTTTTGTGTGAGCATCATTCAGTCCTGCTGTTAGAAACCTTCTCCCCTTCAGGTACAACTCCAAAATCCATTCCAGCTTTGAGGCACAATCTCTCTGACCACTGGAAGTGAGGAACAAACCTCATTTTCTTGTGCTGCTGCTTGTGTTGGTTTCCTCTTCACACCTCAGCACCTTTCACCCCCAGGTCTCCACAGCTTCAGGTGGGGTTGGTGTTTGCTCCCTCCTGTCCCTGGCTGGGATATTTAGGAAAGCTGAGGGACAGTGAAGCAGGAATTGAGGTTTCTGGATTGTCTTGGCTCTGCCACCAACTGCATGCTCTTAGCTGAGTCATCTGTGCTGAATTCACCTTTGCACTCAATTGTTTTCTCTCCCAGGTTTTCCAACAAGTGGATTTCAACAAGAAACCAGGACGGATGAGTTCCAAGCCTATCAACTTTGCTGTGATCCTGAAGCTTTCCAACGCCAACCTGCAGGAAAAGGCTTTTGTTGTAAGTGGGACCTCAGCCTGCTGGAGATGCCTTTCCCAGGCTGGGAAATCCACAGGGTTTAGTTGCTGTAGGAAATCTTAGGCTTTAGGTCATATCCAGTATCTTGATTTGTGTTTGTCCTGCTCAGGATGGACTCATTGACCAGCTCTATGACCTGCTGCTGGAATATCTCCATAGCCAAGCCCACAGCATTGGCTTCCCAGAGCTGGTTCTCCCCACTGTCATCCAGGTAAGGGGGCAGACACTTCTCTCCTATGTCATGAATGTGCACAGAGTGGGATAAAGTCATTTAAGCTAAAGGTAAACTCAAGATGGTTCTCAAAATGAGGGGAGAGCCATTTATCATTTTGTTTTAATTTTTATTTGTGTTTTGGGGAGTTGTTGGGGAGGAGCAGAGGCGTCACATCGAATTAGGAGGCTGGAGGGAGGGGAAAGTGTGAAGTTTGTTGGGAGCCAGAGTGGAGCAGAGGCTGCGGTGAGGTGGGGTTGGGATGGTGAGCTCAGTCAGGGCAGGTCTTGGTGATTCAGAGCTGTCCCAGCTGCTGAACCTGTGCTCTGAGCCCTGCGTTCTCCTTGTCCTCAGCCTCCCGAGGTGCTCTCCACAAGATGGCAATCTTCCCTGCCAGCCTTCCCTCCCTTCTCAGCTCCATCCCCTGGGGCAGCTTCTCCCCAGCTCCCTGCCCAGCCCGGCGCGGTTGTGTCTCCATCCCTCCTCCCTGGCTGTGCCCATTGCCCTGCTCAGCCCAGCCTGCCCAGCACCCTCTGGGGGAAGCTCCTTTTCCTGATATCCATCCCAATCCTGCAGCCCTTCCCTGGGCTCTGTCCTGGTCACAGGAGCAGAGATGGGAGCATCCCCTCGGGAGGAGCTGTAAAGTGTAAAACTCTTGGAATCTTCCCACATTCCCAGCCCTGTTTTTACCTCAGGAGTGCCTGCTGTCACATCCTCCGTGGGGACACAAACCTCTGCTTGTCCTGCTGTGTGCCACGAGCCCCTGCACCCCTTGGGGTGCCTCTGGCTGCTGGGGGAGCATTGGCTGTGCCCTGAGGGGGTTTGGGCAGCAGAGCCCGGTGTCCCTGCCAGGGACTGGCATCTGCCAGGGGGTGGCATCTGCCAGGCACACAGCTCTTGGCTGTGTCCCCCAGCCTGGCACCAGCGCCGCCTTGGCTGCTGGCAGCTCCCAGCCCCTGTGTGTGCAGCAGAGCAGCTCCGGTGCCTCTGCCCGTCCTGCTCCCCGCTTTTGGCAGCACAGAGGGCCTGAGCTCGCAGCCAGCAGCTGTTGGAGCGGCGGAGCTGTCGGAGTCGATGTTTGGCTGCAGCGAGGAGCGGCTGACAGCCCTGGGGCTTCCAAACCCAGCCTGGGACCAGCCTGGAATCCTGCAGGGATTGCTGCTCTCGCATTCCTGCTCGGCTGCCGCTGCCCGCAGCCCCGTGGCGTCTGCTGGGCTGGGGGTTGGGTTGGCTTCCCAAAATCTCCGCGCCTTCCCGAAGGCGTGTGGGGAGAGGCTTTTCTCCTGGAGCTCTTCCAGCTGACTGGAAAGATCCATCTGTCCTGATCCTCCCTCCCTGGTGAGCTCACGCCTCTCCCAGCGCCGTGGCAGGGCTGTTCCAGCTGGCAGGGGCTGTGTTGTCCCTCCTCCTCCTCCTGCTGCTGCTGCTCTGGTCAGTGGCTCTGCGAGAAGCTGGGCTGAGCTCTGCACACTCGGCTTCCCAAGCTCCCTGCCTGGAAGGCAGGAAGCACCCGGCAGATGAAAGGAGAGCAGAGCCTGGGGATGGAGACACTTCAAAGCTGCCGGTGCTGCCGCAGGGCTGACCCCGTGGTGGTCACTGCCTGCTGGGGCTGGGGAGGAGCTGCGAGGGAAGAGCTCTGGATGCTGGGAAGAGCCTCTTCCCCCCTCCAGACCCTGGCGGGCAGCACAGAGCAGAAGTGGGAGCTTGGAGGGGAAAAGCTGGCAGGATCCAGGTTTGGCTTGCAGTGAGGCAGAAGGGCAGGAGGCACTGCCTGGCTTTGCCTTGCCAGCGCTGCTCCTGCTGCTCCTCTGCCCCAGGGAGATATTCCTGGGCAGCATTTGGGTTCCCAGTCCCTTCAGATCATCTCCAGTTCCCTGCGTCACTTCCAGTAAGAGGAGCTGGGGTTTTGCTCTGTGGTCTGTGCTGGGAGAAGGCTTTGGTGCTGCAGGCTGGCAGTGGGACAGAATCCACACCACTAATGACAGAGCTGGGATGTGAGACCTCCATGCCACATCTGCACACACTCACTGCTGTTCTGGTTGCTTTTATTCTGCAAAGATAGGATTGTTCCATTTGGCAGGGCAGGAAAAAGCACACACAGACCCTTTTTTTTCCCCCTCTGTCCTTTATCTTCTACCTGCCTGCCTCTGAACACAGGGCTGAGATCTCATTAGGTTTCATTAACGTCTGTGGCAGATCGAGGTGGGACTGTGAGGGATTGCAAGGGTGGGAGAGAGGAGGGGGAGAGCAGGGATGGAGCAGGGATGTGTGAGGAACACACAGCTCCAAACTGCGCTGATGGAGCCTGAGATTTTGCAGGATTTCTGGTGACACTTCTGCAAGGGAAGAAAAATGATAATGTATGTGGCAGCGGATGGAATGGATCTGGGGCTGCAGCTGGGGGGATCAAGTGAGATAAATCGAATGACAAATGCGTCTCTCAGTGGAGATAAATATGCAGCACCTATAAAAAATAAATATTTTAGGAAGCGGGGGGAGGCTAGGACAGGCTTCAGCAGCAGAAGAACAGTTGTGCTGATGGTTTCTTTGTGCTGGCTTGATGGGCTGTGTGCTTTGGGGGAAGCAGGGAAGATCTGTGTTTTAATTCCCATTTTTCTGAGCTGGTGCTGTGATGGCAGGGAAGAGGGACAAAGTGGCTGGGGGGCACTGCCACTTCTCGACTGACATCTGACACCTCCCCACTTGGCCTCTCAGATCAAGCCTGACAGGAGGGAAAATCTTCCTCCTTCCCCCTGTTGTGCCTTTGGAGGCAGAGCCGTGGAAGGCACGGGTGGGGAGGGCAGTAATGGATTTGCTGCCTGCAAACCCTTTATCTCCCTCCCGATAGCATCTGCAGGTCCCAGCTGAGAGCAAGGTTCCATTGTGGTTAACCATTTTCTCCTGCCTTATTGGGTCTCTCGCTCTAAATCAAATGTCTGTGGAGTGTTTGTGTGTGTGTGTTTTTATTTATGGCTCCAGCAAAGAGCTGGGCCTGCAGGATTTCGGTGAGAACTGAGTGGAGTCCGCTGGAATTCAAGCCATGAATCAACCTGGACACTCCCATCCTTCCTCCTGTCACCAAGAGCATCCCCTGCTGCCTCAGCTCTTGCTTTGGAGGTGGCACAGCAGGGCAGGGCTGTTGGAGAGTTTTGTTTTGTCATTTTTGGTGTGGATCTGAGCCCTGGGAAGGCCTGGGGTGCCAGCTGGAGTGGGGCTGCTCAGGAGCTCAGACCTTTTCCTCACTGATCCATCTTTTCCAGAAAAAAGTGGTGTTAAAGAGCTGGTTTGGGGCAAACTGCAGCTCTTTGCATCCTCCCAGCCCAGGGAAGCAGAACCCCCAGGCCTGAATATGGGTGATAAATCCCATGGGAATATTGGATGAGTTAAAGGGAAAAGTTGGTCATTGAGGGTTGGAATTGCTTTTTCACTGCTGGGATGTTAATGGAAACCATTCCATCCCTTTCATCCTTCCTCTCCTTTTCCTCCTCCCAGCTGAAATCCTTCCTGAAGGAGTGCAAGGTTGCCAACTACTGCAAGCCCATCAGGCAGCTGCTGGAGAAGGTGCAGGAGAACTCGGCGTACATCTGCAGCAGGCGGCAGCGTGCAGCCTTCGGCGTGGCCAGCACTGCGGCTGTGGTGAGCCTGCCCTTCCCCTGCCCTTCCC
>VZRM01008892.1:135593-150102 GCA_013397955.1 Grantiella picta | reverse complement strand
TTCAGGCCTCTGCACCTCCACAGAGGGCTGTGTCGTAAGAGCTCTTATTCCTAGGGCACTCAGTGCTCTGGGTGCAGAGAGGGTGTTGTGCAGCTATGGAGCCCAGGAGGGAAAGAATTAAAGCTTTATTCAGGACCAGAAAGACTGACAACAAAATTTATGACATTGGAGACAAGAATGAGCTTTGGGGCAAGACTTGAGGCACTGGATTTTGAGGAGTTCATGGTCCTCAGACTGGGATTCTCCATGGTTCATGGTTCTCCATGGGTCTGAGGTGGATGGTGACAATATTTCCTGCCACAGTACACTAATGGTTCTGGTTTTGCCTCCCCAGAGAAGAAAACTTAAATTTGTCACTTTTGAGCTAAACTCTTAATATTTCTCAGTTATGTTAATTTTCACTCCTGGTTTAGTGTTTAAAGTTGGAAATTCAAAATATGTAAATGCTTGAAGGCATGCTGATTTTCAAATCAGGTGTGTATATATACATGTGTTGTCTTCTGGACTAAGTTAGTTTATTCCAGGCAATGGAATGACTCAGGATGTATATTCCTGTAGTTCATGGTGAGATTCATCCAGCATAACATGAAAATAGCCTAAGGAAATGATTGCAGGTATAACTCAGGGCACATTTTGCTACTGTTCACTTGATCTTTTTACAGAGGGCAGAAATAAAAATGTAGCTTACTTTCTTAAATTGCGAAATACACAGTCTGCTGCTACTACTATGTTTGTTGAACAACATTTAGCATAGTGAATTTCAGGACTTTTTTTCCTACTGTTACATGAGTACCAGCAGAAATTGTCATGAATATAAATGAAATCTGAAACTATTTTTCTTAATTTCGCATGGATCTTCAAGGGCAATATTTGCGCTCTATGAGCATAAGTGCAGATTTCTGAGGCTTTTCTCATCTTGAACTCAGTAGACAGGGACATTCATGGGCATTCTATATAGAGACCAAGGACAAATATTTCACCTAGGTCTTTTCTGCATAGCATTTTGTATGTTAGGTCTTGATAGCTTGTTGAGATTGAATGGAACAAAATTTCTTCGGTGATGACTTTTTGTACAGTTGAGCAGATGTGGTCTCGGGGCTGTACTGGTTGACTCATTTTCATTTAAAATATACAATTTTGCCAGCTGGAAACTGCCAGCTCTTTTACACATATATGAGTTCAGGGATTTTGTGCTATGCATTGTTGAGTTTGGTGCAGCAGCATTTCTTTTTGAAATGTTTCATAGTCACAGGACTTAACAGCCTTGTGGAGCCCTGTGCACCTTAGAGATTTTATTGTTAAAAGTTTAAAAATTGTTCCCCAGCCAATGCTTCTTTGAGTTTAGAAATGTTCCAGTTTGGACTGTGCACTTTAGATTGCTTCATACTGCCTTCATTTAAAATTTTGATGACCTGTAGAACCATTGGAACAACTCCTGAGGATATTGTAGATTCTCTCATCACCTGGGGGTCTCTTTTAATCACTGCCAGATTTTTAAAAAATATATGCTGTAATCCAAAGAGAAATCTTGGGTCTCATAAAATAGGTAGATCAGGTTCTACAACCTATGTTATGAAAGAGTTCAAGCCAGCTGGTTGTCACAGCGTGTGTCTCACTGTCTTAAAAAAGACATAGATCTGTGAGTTGACCCAGATTTTCTTTCCATGAATCTCCTGTGCAATAGAAAGCCTGTAGTGTTTACTGTTGCCAGAGTATCAGAAATCTGAATTGTGTTAGGCAATGAGAAGCATAAAACTAGTTCTGCTCCAGTAGGTACTTTTTAAAGTATTACCAGACTCCACTAAACAGATGACAGGGGAATAACTTCTGCCATTCCAATATAAAGCAGAATAACTGAACTTGGCTGTTGCAAAACAGAGAATCATCTTCACGAGGTTTTAAAACTGATGGGCTGCCTCTGATGCTTCCAGACTTTATTATCATACTAAATTCGAAGTGGCTTTTGCCTGTGTGACTATAGAGAGCAGTGTTTCCAACTTTACTGAATGGCTTAAGTCTGAATCATTAGGGTGATAAAGGGAAGAGAGCTGGTCTGGGACGAGACTAGCTGTGCAGCTACTGCAATGTAGTCTGCACTAGATTTCTAGGCTAGAATTTCCCTACTGGATCCCTCTTTATTAATCCTCAAGCCTTTTAATTAGGTCTTGTATGGAAAGGAGCAAAAACTGGATAGAGAAGTCATTTAACTTTCTCTTGATCCAAGCCACCCTTAGCAGAATAATTTTCATTTTAAGCAGGAAGCTCTTTGAAGCAGGCTATTATTCCACCATAACCTATCTATAGCGCTTCCACATGTACAATGCTTTCTCCACACCTTTCAGTATAATTGTCTCTAGGAAGTCTGTTGCCCTATTTTACCCAAAACCCACTGAAGTCAGTAGCCACCTTTGCAGTGGGCTTTGAATGTTGACCTTAGATAGACAAATAAGTAAGTATTTGCATTACCACAAGTAATTGCATCTTGCCTTATTTCATTTTTGTGTTATTACATTTTATGTCCTACTCCTGTTATATAAATGCAAATGTTATTGTGCTAGTAAGTTTATTAGCTTATAAAAGACATCCAGTATCGTCTGAAGTTTTTCCATAGTGCTTAATGGGACATTTAGACCTCAGAAGGACTGAGGAAAACTACTTTTCAGTGGGATACCTATTGCCTAGGTAAATGTAACAGGGAAAGTAAGAATGAAGAATTTTATTATCAAGTCCTAGGACTTCCTTTTGTCAAATATATAAACATGTTTCAAAATGTACAGCTTTTTAATGCTTTCCATATTATGGGATAATATAATATTCTTTCCTACATGTTTTGTGATGCAAGTCCTGCAGTCCTGGGTTAGTGGTGATAGAAGCTGAATCAACTGCTGGCTATGGGAATAGCTGCCTCACTTTCGTGGGCACTAGGTTTACATTTTACATTACCTGGAGTTCTGGACCATTAGTTGTAAATTTTAAAACCAGAAGTCAAGATAGGTTTGCAGGTACAACTTCTGTAATTTACTGGTCATACAGACAACGTGCAGGGTGTGTTTCTCCGAGTAGTGCGTAAGAATCCACGCTGTGGTTTGGTTGCCTTTAACCTGGAGAAGCAAGAATTAACATGTTCACTCCTTGTCTTAGCTGCATGCAGGGATAAACAAAGGTCTTCATCCTACCCTGAAAACACACAAGGAGTAAATTCAGCCTGTGAAGGCACACCCGTTCCCAGTGAAATATTCAGCAAATACTAATTCTAAGCTTTTATTTTTCTTTAACGTGCATAAATTTGGGCTGTGAACCTGCACTAAGCAAGCCTCAGGAAATATGGGCCTTCACCCAGATTAATCACACAGACTTAACTACTTAGATTACAGAAGAAAGTGACTCATCTACAGATGACAATGGATTAAGAAAATGGGGGGAAAGTTCCCTAAGTCTCATTCCCCCTTCCTGTATACTGATAAGGAGACACTTAAGGGAGTAATACAAACAGAGAGCTGGAAGAGAAGCTGTGTGTCAAAGTCCAGGTCTGCTAGAGTGAGCTATAAAAGTCACGTAATCCCTTCCAGAATCTGCTGAATCTTGAGTTAAACCTGGTTTGCTGTCTGAGGGAGGGAACTGCTTGGTCCTTTTATTCCTTTTGGGAAAGATGTTTCTGCTAATTTATCTTATGTCAATGTGATCTCCTCTGTCTTTAGCGTTTCCACATTAACAGGATCAATCTTATCCATATATGGATTTTATTTTGCTATTTGAAAACAGATAATTCTAACATTGCTCCTGTGCTCAGTTTGGAATATACTGATGGATTACTATGCTGTCAATAATTCACTAGCTGGGGTCTTGCACAAATCTATAATCAAGCGCAACAAATTGTGGATATGTAGGGAAGGCATCCTTAGCAACAGCAGTCCGGTGATAAAGTGATTTTGACTAAACAATTCTAGAGAGTGACACTTCAAATGTTTGAAAATCTCACTAAATTGAAAAAATATACTGAGAAAACATGACAAATGTGAGTGTGTTTGCATTTTTTCTGGGACCAACATAGGACAGGTGATTTTGAATCATAGTTCCAGCCTGGCAAAGGAAGCTGATGCATTAACTGTGGGCACCAGTGACAAAGGGAAAAGACTATTATCTGTGTCCCCATGAGATGGCACCCTGAACCAGCAGTGCACACAGGGATGGGTTCAAAGTTGGTTTTCTTTCATGGAAGGACTGGATCACAGGTGTTTTGGTGAGAAGTTATTAATCCAAAGCATTTTCTCTCTGCCTTTCTTTCATGGAAGTTGATCTTCGTCTTTGTACAGTGTCAGAGTAACGTGTCAGAGTTTTTAGTCTGGTTTACACATATTAATTTCCCCTTGTGTTTTGAATTCCTAGTTATATTGCGAGGCTATTCCAAGTAATCAGACAAATCTGTGTCTTTTTTAAGCTGGTTTATACTAAGCATTATGTCCAGTGCTAAGTGTTGGGGGCAACATCTTTAGTGAAAATAGTTGAATTTTCAACAACCTGATCCCAGCACATGGGATCATTCATTTCCCATTCACCAGATTAAAGGCTTTGTTCTCACTGAAATCTGTCAGCTGTTTGGTTGCCTATTTAAATTTATTTTTCCCCAGTGAAACATATACCCAAATCCAGAAAAGCCTCATTAAAAAAAAAAAAACCAAAAAAACCCCAAACCCACAAAACAAACAAACACACAAAAAACCCACAACAAAAAAAAGTAAACCAAAAAAACAGCCACAAAATTGAGCACAGTTAAGTATGAGAAATTAATTTCCTGTCTTGTTATTAGAAGTAATCACTGGTGAGTAATACTTGTACGTCAGCAGAGATTCTGAAGAAAACTATTTTGCTGCCATACGTTGGTTCAGTGTGTTGCTACGTGACACCATCCTTTACACCTATTGGTGCAGATGCCTTGGGAGGAAAAAAAAGAGAGGCAGCTTATTGCCTTTCAATTTATGTCTCTCTCAATGGAACCATAGAGTAATGCTTTGTTACTGTGTTATTTCAGTTTCAAATTAGCTTGTGGTTGATGTGATCTTTACTATCATTTCTTATGAAATTAAAAATACTTTGGCTATGGCTTGTTCCTGTTATTAAATAGTAATATAGACCCATGCTATGGGAAAACTGAGAAGCTCTGCTTTGTATACCTGTTTACAGACACTGCAGTCTTTCTTACCCTTTGAGTATTTCTAATTGTGTTAAAGTTGTAGGCCACGAAATCAAAACAAAATAGTACAAATAACCTCCCACTGCTGGTTTCCTTGCAAGATCCAAAGCTTGTGAAAGCTGTAACTCGGTTAGAAGATCTTTCATGACTGATAGTGTAGAAAGAGTGCACCAGTATTGATCTATTCATTATTCAGTCCCACTTGTAGATGATTTCCTGTGTGGTCTTCTAAATATGCCAGCATTAATTGCAATCAGACATGCACTAAGAGTTGGTGATTAGGGGGAAGGAAAAAAAAGTTTGAGCCTCTGAAGTAATTGAAATAGTTCTTCATGCTGTGTTGAGCAGCAAGAGTATTCCCTCCCCCGAAACGAGCTTGCTTGAAGAGCGGAGAGAAGGCAGCTGGTGTTTTTTCCTTTCCAGCAGCATGTAGGAACAGCGTCCCTAGGAGGGAGTGGCAGGGAGAGCCAGGGGAGGGAGGACTGAGAGCAGGCTGAGTAACAGGAGAGTCACCTGGTGGGTTGCATCCCTTCTGCAACCAAGTGTGTCTGGCATGCCAGTTCAGAGATGCAGACACACAAATGTAACTGCTGGATCCCAGCATCCAGCAATATCTTTGGATTTTTCCTTGAGATCTGGAAGAGTGAGGACAGGAGGTCATTTATTACTTTGCCAGTAGACTGTAACTTGTCTCTATTTAAAAGCTTCACAACTTAAGATTCAAAGTGTTCCATGTCACATCCCCATTGTTTCTACCTTATTCTTTTACCTCATTTTCCAAGATAATATCATGGTAGGAGGTGTCCAATTCACAGGGGGCTTAAAAATAGTTTTGACTTTTTCATAAGGAAAAATCCTGCTATTGGTTCTGTTTTTTTAATGTGGTGGTAGAACAACAGGTCATAATAAGTGTGAGTTGAAAATACTTTGAGATTAAACTGAACAGAACTAGTTTAGTGAAAGGTAAATGGAGGACATGGGGATGCTGATGCAAGTAGTTGTTATTCAGTCAGACTGAGGAAGAATGTTCCTGGACACAGGGAGAACTGTGTTGCTTCTTGTCCTGTGCAAACCTCAACTATCTGAGATTAGACATCTTACTTTTCAAGTTAGCATCTTCTGCTTTTTCATATCTTCCTCATTGGGCTGTAAGTAAAGCCAGTTATATGCCAGCAATTCCCATAAATCCAAATAAGTAGCTAGCAGGAAGCCACAGTTGTTTTAACACTACCTCCAAGAGCAAGTGACCCAAACTATCCATTCTTAGGAGAAGCAAGGCAGCCCTGTGAGTCACTCAGTTACCAGTGCCAGTGTGGACTCCTTCACTTGAAGCATAACAATTGCAGCAGTAATTACTAGTTTCATGGCACCACGATCAGAATTAATTAATTTCTAAGCATTAACTGGGTCAGACTGAGGGATTATGTACTGCTACATAGTGCCAGACCTCAGCCATCACAAAGCAGTTAGCCAGTGAAGTGTAAGCGATATTTATACACCTCCAGCTTGGCAATGCAGAGCCCTTTCCCTTTGCCACTGTCCAGCCTTTTGAGGGACATACTTATATTTGTATTTCCCGCCTATCACTAGGAAGGAAATGGATCTGGTGAGTTGTTCTGTCTCCATGAAGGCAGTCTGCCTGTTGTCCACCTCCCTGCAGCTTATCCAGAAGCTCCTGGGCCACTTCACAGTAATCATACTTGTTAGATCTGAGTCTGAAAAAAGGTTTGCTCCTGCAGAGATGGCAACATTTGGTTTTAGATTATCTGCAGACATCTGAGAACAGTCTGGCAGCCAATGTTATTGTGTATTTTCATAAACATTTCTCTTACAGAAGGCTTAATTAGATACATAACAATGATGGCCCAGATGGCACAGTTTAGCCAGCTGGCCTGTATCTTATTTTAATTGCCTAAACATATCCACACCCTGTCTTTGTTATGAATTTAGTTATGGAAAAGGATACGTATTTTAAATTTGCTGTCTGGCAGTGATGGAAGGTGAACTTCATCTGCATAACAGCAGGAAAAAAAATCATTTGGGTAGTAAGAACTTAGGAGCCTTTTGGAAGGAAACATGGATAGGACCTGGTCAGGATGCTGTGGTGTGGCCTGATTTATGCTCAAAGCAACACAGAAATATGTCGTTCCAGAAAGAGATACCATCTCTTCAATTCCCACTGTCACCAAGGAAGTACCATGATGGTGAAAATGTCCTTTGGTATCCTACCCTTTCATTTAGGAAGCTGGGCACACCAGCACTTCAAACCTGAAAGCAAATTCTATTATCTTGCTTATGTCTTTTGTAGTCTAAAAATATGCAGGGCCACCTGGGGTTGCTGAGGTGTGAACCCGAGCTGTGCCTGTGGTGTGGTGCAGTTTCCTCATGGGGACTGAGGGGCAGCCATGGCCTCCCAGGGGTACTCACTGGTGGTGAGTGCTGTGGGTGGCTCGGCTGCCCAGCCAGGGAATTGTGTGGAGCAGGGGTAGGACACCTCCTCCTTGGTAAGGACTGAATACGTCCTTCAAATTATAGAAAATAGACGTGGTGGGCTGCACCGGCACTTCTCCCTCTCCTTTTCATTTCCCACAATTGTCTTCATTGGTACAAATGTGATCCATACTACACAGACACAGTCGTGTCCATTTTGGAAGTGAAGGGATAGGATTTTCTGTTCTCCTGCCATCTCTGGGGACAGCTGGCCTCAGGGAAGGCTGCTCCCCTGCAGAGGACCTGGCTGCTTATGGGAGGGAGCTTTTGCTTCACAGCAACAAGGACAGATGTTTTTCTTTGAGCATTAACTCCAATTTGACCTTGGGCTTTTAAGGCAGCCAAACACACACATATGCCCCTTGGGCAGAGTTAAGATACTGTCTTAATGCATATCCAGATGCAAAGTGCCCAGCCACACACTTCTACATGTTTTGGTTTTCTTCTGGGTCTGTTTTCACGATTACAATTTTTCTGCCAATAGCGGTAATCCCAGTTGGAGTTACTTGGTGTGCTGGTTTTGCTGAGAAGGTCTTTCAATTGCTCATCCATTCCTGCATTCTCTCCTTTGTAGCCTTCGTTCATTCTTGTTTGGTGCCTTTTGTACTGCGCTTGCTGAAGGCAACGCACAGGGCTGCTCTTTCCTGCCAGAGCTTGTTGTTGTCTTCAGTGGCTGGGCAGGCAAAGACAACTCTGGTGTGAATCATATTGCTCCTCCAATGTAGGAGTTGCCACGAAGAATGATTAAGGGAGAGAAAAAAAAAGCGAGAGTGAGAGGGAGTGTGTGTGTGCACAAATTGAGGTTGGGAAAGTGGGAGTGGTGTCAATGAGTAGGCAAGTAACAGAGTCCTCTGCTCAGCAAGGTTTCAGCACGGGCAGCTGGTTCTTGGTGCTGTGCTCATTTCATTGATTCGTTTACCAGGATTATAGCCTTGCAAAGTAAGTACGGCTTTTTTCTTTCTCTGATACTTCAATTTATGCCGAGCTAAAAGTTAACAAATCTCAGCTGTGAAATATAATTGCATGGAGGGAGTGGGATAAGGAAATTCGTACAAAAAGATACCATGTGGAATTAAAGAAACTTCTTTTGCCTTCCCAAATGACAGTGTTTTAGTTTCATTTAAACTGCTGCAATTGCTATGCTAGATTTCTTTCTCTCTGAAAAGATTCTTTGGAAGCGGTGAATAAGATCTGACAGTTGAGACAGCAAGGGCATTAGGAATTATTAGAATACGGTGTTTTGTTGCAAATGGCTATTCCCATATCAGAAAAAGCAGGTTGCGTTTGATGCCATGAAAATCGTCCATGTGCCAAGGAAGGATTTAGGTTGTTTTGTAAGCCTCTGTTACAGAGGAATATTCCTCTCTAATTTTCAGCAGAGGTGTGTATGCTCTGCTCTGTTTGCTCTGAGTTATCAATCAAGCATCTAATCCGCACTTGTTCAAAGTGAAGGGCAGGAACCTAGGCCTACTAATTACAAATCTATTTTCAGTGACCATTTAGTTTGAAGAGTTCATTGGCTATTGAAGTACAACAAAGCATATTGAAAAGCTTGTCTCTCTTTCCTTCCTGGAATGACTTTCCCCACTGTGTTGCTGACATTGCTTTTTCCTCAACCGTGTGAGATGGTCTGGTCCCACACCAGTCTGATGTCTTGTGTTCTTTAATGTCTGTTCAGAGGAAAGTGTGTCCTTGTTTTTTTATCCAGGTAGTTTGCCAGGTGGAGAGTTGTCATTTCTGTAGAAGAAGAAAAGGCTCACAGAAATCTTTTATTTCCTTTATATCTTGTGTTTGCTGACTAAGAGCTGAAGTGGGGTCATGTGAAACACTTGATCTAGTTTAAATATTAATGCCTCGCTTGTGAAATTTGCCTGTGGGTTGTTTCATATAATTCGTCCTCTTGGAATTTCGTTTGGACTGGAGAGAATACAGTGCTGGCACTCAAAGTTCCTGAGGTATAAACCCAGTATACCCCCCAGCACTGGACAGCCAGCACTGTCTACACTTTATCTGCCACAGGTGTCTTCTCCTGGAAGGGCTGCTTAACCAAGACAAGAATAAAATAAATACTTGTTCTGCTTTATTGGATTATTCCTACCTTACAGCTAACTTGACTTGTCAGACATTTCCACACAGATATTACTATTCTTGTGATTATATTTTTAAATTATAAGCTATATTTAGATTTTCCCTTAGCAAGCAGATAATAAACAAAGCCTTCCTGTTGGTTTTTTATTTTGGGGGGGTGGGGGGGGGGGGGGTGTTGTTGTTGCATCCAAGAGTGACTAAGCAAAAATGGTATCTTATAAAAATAAACAAGTTTAAATCAGATTTTTCTGTTCAGTAGCCTTTCAGCTCCCTTCTGTATCTGAAAATGCTTCTTTCACGGTGTGACAGTAACAGTTTTAAGCAAAGCTGGGTGGATCACAAGCTCCAAGTGCTTAGAAGATGCCCCAGTGCCGCGGGCTCCTCTGGAAATGCTGACATCCTGCTTTCCTGGGAAAGGAAGGACTCAACAAGAATCCATGCAGAGGGCCTTTTTAAAATTTCATTTTCAGTTTTTTGACTCCTCCCTGTTTGAGGGTTCCCTGTGATTACTGACTCAGGAGCTACGTCTGATTTCTGAGATTGTTAATGGGCAGCTAATGGGCTTTCCTCTCACTGGGAGCCTCAATCCTTCTCACTTGTCTGGAACTGGCTTTACTGGACTTGCAGGGCTTGGGGTGCTCAAGGCTTTAAAGAGATTTAGGATTTTTTCATATTTAATACTGTAAATTCTTTTCAGTAATATGAAGGTTGCGAGCTCATAAATATAATAATACAATGTAATTCAATATAATATAATATAATAGTTATTAATAAATGGAGAATAAAAAACTGACTGGTTGAAAAAGATGGTGGAATAGAGATTATTCTTTGCTATCCAAAGCCAGTCACTCAAAGTTAAGATTGCCACTGAGCTTTTTTCCCAACAAAATGTCTTGAATGGTCCTTATTTCAATAGTAGCACTAAAAGGAAGACATTAGAATGGAGAGCTTTGCCACTACCAGAAATGGTTTCACTCTGCACGAAGGAAGCTTTGAGAGTATCAGCAGCTACTTGATGGACAAAGATAAATGAAAAGCTCACCATGAAATACCTTCTGTTTTTCTCACTGAAAAGAAACATAAAAACTTTTAAAAAATGATCAAATGTGAGTATCAGAGTTACTATTGAGGTCAGAGGATTTTTTAAGCCATGGCACAGCTTTTAACTGGCATAAGGAAGAAGAGTTCAATTATGCAAAATTTGCTATTTTATTTTCTTACTCTGAATCTCTTGCAACCCAAGTAAGTGAAGTACAGGTTGCACATCCACATCTTATAGTTAACATTAAGCCAGAAAGAAACAAGGGGTATTTTAAATGGTATGATTTCATATTGATTTTTAACCTGCAAGGAAGATCCAAAGACCTAAATAGAATAATATCATGCCAGCCAGCACTAAATAATGATACTTTACCCCATTAACAAATTAAGGTTTTTTCAGGTACACTGCATGCCTCATGAGATTCTTCGTAGTATTTGTCTTTTTGAGGGTGGTAGATGTTTACTGAATGACACATTCTTGGTTCCCTGGGTAATTTTCCACCAGCTCCTCAGTAAGAAATACCTGTGAAGTTGGTACTTGCCCCAAATCTTCAATTCTGGGGGGAAGTGGGGTGGGGCAGAGAGAGAGAGAGAGATTGGGAAGCAGACAAAGTATACAACTGTGCTGTGTGTGTTCATGTGAGAATGGTTGAGTTAATGGCAAAGATAAGGCAGGTAGCCTATGCAGGGGAATTTATTTAAGACATGCACAGGCACAAATGAGCACATCTGTGAGAAGTAATTCCAGGAAGGCATTTTAAGGAATGGTTTTATGTTTGCTTCTTTACTCCTGTTGTTCCAAGTTACTCCTTCATCAGCAGTCTCAGTCTTTCAAACTTGTTCTGTCTTTCGCCACTGTCCTGCCTAAAGCTCTCCTCCTTTAAGATGTGTGCTGAGCCCGTGGCTGCTGGCAAGCTTGATTTTTCTGGTAATTAATTGCTTTCATGCCTGAGAAATGGTGTCTACATAAACGAGGTGGATGGTTGCAGGGCTAGGCTGGCATTTCGTACTCCTTTTTACAGCCATGAGATCTCTGAGATGTTTCCTGAACCTCATTGTGACATCAGCTCAATGCCTGCTGATGCTGTAAAATGGAAACTCTCATGGAAAATTCCTCTTTACCAAGCAGCTGCCAGAGACTGCCAGACTACTGGAAGATGGACAAGTCCAGCCAAACCCATTCTGAATTCAGTCTAGTGAAACCTCTGGACGTTGCCAAGCAGATTCCTCTGTATTTTTATGCGGGGATAAATTTCTCCCGTGAAATATGTTCAGTGTTTTCCCTCTTCAAGAGAACTTTATAAAATCCCAGTGGGAGGGGATTTGTTAGCAAATAGTTTGTTGCTAATACCAACAGTCAGAACATTTTGCAAGAGTGCAGGGCTGGTTAGGTCTGCTTAAGTTAGCTTCAAACGCTGACTTAAAAAGCCCTGGTTTAATGCCAGTGTATATATATATTTTTTAACTTGATGAAATGCAGTGCATTTCACTAACCTTTTATACGGCATCTTTTAGCCCAAAACAAACTGGTTGCCAAGTAAAACAATTGCCTTACCAAATAGATCCAAGAACACCTCTAAGTTAATTAAAATAAAAATAAAGACATTTATTTTGAAAAAGGCCTTCTGTAGTCAAACAGGTCTTACAAGTAAATCAAAGCATTTTCTCTACCATGCTGTGGGCAAATTATGTGCCTGTTTTTTTACTCCCCTAAAAATTTACAATTACCACAAATTATTTGGAAGTCATTCACTGCTGTCAAGTACCACAGCTGCTCTAGAGTGTATCTGTACAATGGTGTCAGATATTGGGCTTTGTTTGGGCAGTATAACACATGTGCAAATTTGTCATTTCCATTTCCTTTCTAACTCAGTCAATAGCTTTGATGGAGCTGTTTAGCACCAATTTTAACAGATTCCTTTTTTTTTTTTTTATTAGGGATACATGTTATTGGGGTCATAGTAGTGTCAAATCCACCATGCCAAAGGGGTCATCTTCTGTGTACTTGCTGATCTAAAGCCAGACTTGTGCTATTGATTGAAACTCTGTGGTTCACCCTCGTTGGCTTGAATTTACATAAATGTGCTAATATTAAAGGGCAACTTCTGGTATGTGAAAGCAGCCTGGAAGATGGGAATAGTCTTTGGTTTTCCCAGAGCATGGACTGCAGCAACTGTGTCTTGCCATGCCTGACTGCACTGGTCATGTAACCGGTCATTTCTGGCTAGGAAAATATTTGAGTTCAAATAGTGTAAGTGATGGGTGGGCAGTATTTTTTAGAAGGCCTCCTTTAAGTTTCTCCTCCTTTAAATTTAAGAACAATCTCAACCTACAGGACCAGACAGCTTTCCGGAGACTCGTAGCAAAGCCAGAGAGAATGGGGGAATCAACCCTTAGAGGAAGGATATGTACCACAGCTAAAGGTTTAATGGACAATTAGCCATGAAGAAATAGATAGAGAAGTTATGAGACCATTAAAGATCTGTCTGAGAGCCAGGAGAGCCCACAGCACAAGCAAAGTACCTTCTGAGTTAGCACATTTTAAGAGTATCAATTAAAAACAGATTAAATTCATGTGTGATCCAATTTGACTCAGTGTGCATGGGTCACCCTGACCTACACAGATTTTCCCAAGTGCTTCTGGTAATACTGGCTTGTCGCTGTTGAACCAGTAACAGAGTGAAATAGCACACATAAGAGCGGCAGGAGAATGCCATTTATTTAATTAATAACAATATATATATACACGTGAGAAGGCTGTTTGGATTGGCTAACTATCATCCACCCCTCGGAATGATTGGCTGAGGTGTCTCAGCGCCTGTTCCAAAAGCCACTCTCAGTAACATGGAATTTTATCTTATGTTTTTCTAACAACAATTAAGAGAAAGGATTTTTTCCCATGGGAGAGAATCGTACAACCACACTGGCTCCACATAACGTGGAATTGCCCACTGTCACTTGACGATGATGGCTATTACTGAATCTCTCCTCTCCTCTCCTCATTTCTCACCCTGAAAGTTCAGGATACCCGGTCTGGATAATGATGCCAGCTTCTTTCAGTGCTCTGGCCCAGCCCCAACTCAGCAGGAGCTAGAATTACAACCCGAGTCATCTCTCTTTTCCCTTTTCCATTTCAGGATGACAATGGACGCTCTGCAATTAGCAAACACTGCCTTTGCAGTTGATATGTTCAAAAAACTATGTGAGCAGGATAGAACAGCCAATATTATTTTTTCCCCACTGTGTACCTCAACGTCTCTGGCTCTGGCATATAAAGCTACGAAAGGTGATACTGCAGACCAAATGAAACAGGTAAGCTGTCAGCAACTTGTTCTGTTGCTGCAAAATTATATGGCTGTTGAAGGTGTCTTTCTTATTGACTCTCGTTTACATTCTCCTGGATGTCTGGTTCCCTTGTAAGACAGACTTCANAGAAGGCTGTTTGGATTGGCTAACTATCATCCACCCCTCGGAATGATTGGCTGAGGTGTCTCAGCGCCTGTTCCAAAAGCCACTCTCAGTAACATGGAATTTTATCTTATGTTTTTCTAACAACAATTAAGAGAAAGGATTTTTTCCCATGGGAGAGAATCGTACAACCACACTGGCTCCACATAACGTGGAATTGCCCACTGTCACTTGACGATGATGGCTATTACTGAATCTCTCCTCTCCTCTCCTCTCCTCTCCTCTCCTCTC
>VZRM01008892.1:0-135464 GCA_013397955.1 Grantiella picta | reverse complement strand
AGCAACTTGTTCTGTTTATATGGCTGTTGAAGGTGTCTTTCTTATTGACTCTCGTTTACATTCTCCTGGATGTCTGGTTCCCTTGTAAGACAGACTTCAAACCACCCATCAGAATTTCCTGAATGATTCCACACTCCATCGCCCTGCACAACAAAAAGGTTTAAACTCTGTCTTAAAGAAAATCTTTTCAAGTATGTACAAGAGAAGTGGATGTGGCAGAGTCCTTAAGTTGCATTAAAGCCTTGTCTCCTTTTAGTGTAGTGGTTGTGGCTACAGGTCACTGTCCAGATCACTACATTTTCTAGATAACTGTTTTTGCATTATTCAAGAACACTTAAGCTTTATAAAATTGAAAATAATTTTGCCATTGCTGTCAGCAGCAAATGTGCAGCATATGTGTAGCAGCCCTGTCACTGACTTTCCCCCTTTCTCCTGCAACACTGAGAAGACGAGATGGATGCAGTAGAAGGGACACTGTTTCATCCATGTTTCTCCTTTGAAGCAGCTCATGGTGTTCAGGGGGTTTCCAGCAACATGATCCAGCATGGCAGTCATGATTCAATCAGTTTCTCAAGCTCACTCTGGTGCAGGGAGTCAGCCCTCCAGCCTTGTCTGCTGCCTCTATGTAAGGAGAGATTGAGCTTTTCATCCAGTGAGGGTCCCCATGGTTTCTGCAGTTACCTAAAGGTGCATGAAATGCAAATTCAGTATGCATTTGTATGCTGATTATCACCTGGATCTGAAAGACTTTCTACATATTTGAATGTATTTTCCCTCCTTTGGGAATTCCTCCATGTACTTTCTCATTCACTGAAAGTACCTCTGAGCACAGCCTTCTGTGCCCATACTTATGCCACAGATTACAGGGAGTCTTGTGTTTTTCATAGAGCTGCACAGCAATATGTCCATGAAAATCATAGAATCATAGATTCATAGGGAAGGGACCTTAAACTCCCTTGCCATAGGCAGGGACATCTTCCACTAAACCAGGTTGCTCCTACCCAACCTGGCTTTGAACACTTTCGGGAATTCATCTTGTAAACACTGCAAATTTTTCCAAACAGCATTAAAAAAAAATTAACAATTAACTTTAAATTTAAATGGTACCCTGAAGCTTCCTCACCATTTCAAAATTCAGACTTGTCTTTCTGATGGGAAAGTGCAAAATAATACCCTGCCCTTATTTTGTTTTCACTTGTGTCTGCAATTTGCTTTGAACCATTCCATAATAACAAGTTAACCTGCACATCCACAAGTGGAGCTCTGTTACACAAGCTCACTTACGTTTCGTATTTCTCTAGTGGTATTTAAAAAGTGCTGACTACAGATACTAAGGAGAGCTTGGTATGCTTTTAAGTGTAATATCTCCTATTTTCCATGTCTATTCTAGCCTCTGCCCACCCCTGAGTTTGTGCTTGGGTTTTAAGTACTAGATACAAAAGGAGCCAGATTGGCAGCTGTACTCTGGAACATCAGTCAACAAACTTGTGCCAAAAATTCTCCCAGGTGGAGAAGCTGCAGTAACTTTCTTCTCTGACCTGGTTCCCAAGCACAAAAGCTTTCTGCGCTTAACATGCAAAGAAATAAAACTGTTGTAGGAATAGTCAATAAGTTTAGAAAGTTGTTTCTGAGGAAATGGCCCTGGAGTTTGGCTATGAGAGCTGCTGTGCTGCTGCTGTGTTGGGAGTTTATTTCCTTCTGCTCCCACTGAGCAAGGAGAGGGGAGGACATGGAGGGGTGACTAAGACAGAGCAGCAATTTTGTCTGTGAAGATGTGTTCTGGGAGAAAGAGCAGGAGTGATGTACAAAGGGAAAAGAAGGTCATAAGTGCCTGCTATGCCTCATGAGGGAATTTGAGGCAGGTGAGGAGGGTTGGACAGGCTTTCTGTAATGAAACAGCCACCATCAAAGATCCTGTAATAAGTAGGCATTAAAAGTTTAATTCATATTTATAGGGTTATTCTTGAACAAAGGCATCATTACCCCAGTATTTCCTAGAACTGGACTTGTCATTCCCAGGAGTTGGGAGGTGGCCACGTGTGGGTCAGCAGCCCTACCTACAGTTACACTGTGTCTACAAAAACAGACAGTTATCTTTATCTGATCAGTTTTTGCTGAAATGTGGTGTGATGCCATGTATGATTCACAGCACCCAGAACACTTGATTATCTGTCAAGCATTTTTAAAGGTGAAGACCATTTCTAGAAAGGAGATTATCTGGGACCCTCACTTATCTGGCTTAAATTCTTCAGGATTTTGGGTGGAAATATAAGTCTGGCAAAAACATCATGACTCCATACTATGGAGTTTTAGTTGACTAAGTCACATAACCAGCATGAACAGCTCTATTGGTTTCTTTGGGCTGCTCATAGGAAAGAAATGCATTTGATAAAAGTTCTGGTAGAATCAGGTTTTTAGATTTATGTGAGGATGTCAAATACATAAATTATTTTTGAGTAACTATAGTGAGAGGCTCTGTCATTAGCTCAAATACAAAAAGCAACAGCTCTGGTCACAAACTAACATTATTTTTTTCTAAGCTGTTAGGAATGTTTAGACAATAATAACAAAAAAAAAAAGTTTAGTGTTTTACTATGTTCATTTAACAGGTGCTCCATTTACAAGATGTCAAAGATGTTTCTTTTGGGTTTCAAACAATAACTTCAGATGTTTCCAAACTCAGCTCTTTCTTTGCACTGAAAATGGTCAAACGAGTCTTTGTAGACAAGTCTCTCAATCCTACCACAGTAAGTACTGCAGGAAAACCCTGGTGTTACAAATTGCTTGGCCATCGTGTTGATGGATTATGGTGTCAGACTGCAATATCATTTAAAATGAATTCTCTCACTTTTGGCTGGACTCAAATGGTAAACAGCATAATATTGTCTGCTGCCACAGAAGTTTGTAGGACATGGATGGGTCTGCTGCTTGACCCCAAGCTGTGCAACTCTTAGAGCACTTCTAATTCTTTCATTAATATGCTTTAGGTCAGTAGCTGGGTTGGTTTTGAATGCAACATAACTTCCATGCCACATCAAAGCCTTTGCATGGCAAGTATGAGTGAAAATGAGAATAAAATATTGGTGGTGTGTGTGTCCAGTTGACACACCCAAGTAATTACTGCATAAGCTTTAGTTTTCTTAATCTGTCTGAGAAGGCAGAAGCCTGACTATTGAAGCAACACAAGTGAAGATGGTGATGTTTGGCCTTATATCTTATGAACCTTGCAAAAAAAAAAAAGAGAAGAATGCTGTGTGTGTTGGGGTTTTTTCCCCCAGAGTTGTCTTTGAGTAGAGTCCCAGGCAAGGAGACCATCAGCCTAAATGTTTTTTTTCGGAAAACTCAACATGCTTCAGCAATGTTATGATCAGATCACCTGCTGTTCAGCCTCTGCTACAGCAAAGGCCAGCACCCTTCCAGAGCAATAAATGTCTCCCCTGGTGAGGACAGACATGATGGGAGCAGACTTTGGCCTCTATCTCAGTCTTACTCAGGCCTGGACTGAGGGTTGTGTTGTCCTGTCAAACTCTGGCAACATGGTCAGTCCTGCAATGTCAGAGTTACTTTAGCTGCTGGTGTAACACCACTGGACTGAAAGCAACCTTGGGAGTGATGTGCTGGATGCAGGTGTACATCCTTCTTGTCTCCTGCAATTATTTAATAGCTTTCCTTGACTAATAATTAACTCCTCAACTACCCAATGGCATTTCACCAAGTGTGACTTTGGTAACTTGTGTCTTCCAGGACTTTGTCAACTCCACAAAGAGGCCTTTTCCATCTGAACTTGAATTAGTGGAATTCAAAGAGAAAACTGAGGAAACTCGACAGAAGATCAACAAATCTCTGTCAGAGCTAACTGATGGTGGGTAGAGCTTAACCTGGCAGATGCTGTTTGCCTCTTCAGAGAAAGATCTTTGTCCCTGTGGCACCTCTTTAGGAGTAAATACATAGTGAAAGCAGGCTAGGTTACTTGATTCATGAGGATTAGCAGAGTCAGCCTGTTTTGAAATTGCTGAATTCACTGCTGCAGCACTTCTGAAAGTGGAAATGTGAGACTGACCTTGCATTAGCCTTAGGGAAAGCTGTTGGCATGTGACTGCAGCAGGATGGTTTGGGAGAATGGCAGGTCGTGGCTGTGGAGCATCACAACATGTGACACCAAAACATCGAACCCTCTCATTCCTTTAAAAGCTTCATTTTAATGGGAAGTACTTGCTGGACTCTGAATTTCAGACCGTTAATGAATATCTCAGCTTCATTGCCAGCAAGGGTGCCACAAACAGATGTGGGTCTCTTGTTTGCCATCCTGTGGAAGCCCTGGCCCTGGGGTTGGTTGCCACTGGTTGCCCTCGTGTGGTGCAAATATGTAAACACCGTGCACGAGTCTGGTCCTTCCCAGGCTGGCAGAGATGCCCATGGGGAAACATCTCACCTTGCCTGTGCAACTCGAAGACATGACTTGCCTCCCCTGTGCTCGGGATCCAGGGTAATTTGTGACTGTTTGAAGGGGCCTAAAACAGAGTGGGACATGATATTTACATACTCTTTTTGGAGTCTGTAGCAGTATTTGTTTATTGAGTGCAATCAGAGCAGCATTCTTATCCCAGTTATTTTATTATCATGTATCAGTCTAGAGATGAGTAGCTGCTAATCCAAAACATCCCCTTGAAGAGTCTTGCTCTCCAAATGACAAATGTGTTTACACTTAACACCTGTTGAATTTCACTGAAAACTCAGCACCTTCTTTAATGTACTGAGAAAAGCAGGAGAAGTGTTTTTGATTTCCATGCGATATAAACCAACAAAACATGTCATTTGGAAGATCTGCCTCAATCCCAAATCCCATATCAAAAATTAAGCTGTAATTTTAAGTAAGTGTTCCTTTTTAAATTTTCCATTTGAAACAAAATCTTTTATCTGTGAGACGTGGGACACAATGTTTTTAGTTTAGTGAAATGTTACCATATTGACTTAAAGCAATTGATATACTGCTAATACACTGTTGTATTAATGGCCACCTTAAATGTGTTCACAGGAAAAATGGAGAATGTTTTGAATGAGGATAGTGTAAGTGACCAGACTCAGATCCTTCTAGTTAATGCAGCTTATTTTGTCACAAACTGGATGAAGAAGTTCCCAGAGGCCGAGATCAAAGAATGTCCTTTTAAAGTCAACAAGGTATGTTTTGAAAAGAAAAAAAGGTACTCTTTCCTCTCATGAAAATGCAAACTTTGAGCTAAGGAAATCCCACCCAACAAGAGAAAATGAGAAATGCTTATTACCATGGCATTCTTAGACTCAATCTAAAGCTACACAGTATTGCAAGGGTCCCAGACTGTCCTGTGAGATATGATATGTTCAGACAATAGGAGCTGAGTACAAGTGGTCAGAAGCAGTTGTTGTAGGCAAGGAGATGCACATTTTCATGGGTGGCTGCTTCCAAGAGATTGGAAATTTGGAGGTACCAGGCATCCAAAAATCAGCGAAGGTGAAGTCCATTGCATTTCTGGTGAAATGTCTAAAGTTGTGTCACCTCTTTGAGTACATCCCTTAGGTGCCTGGCCCGGTGTCGTCCTCTTCAGAGATGGCACTGCATCAATCTCCCTCTTTTCAGTCAGGTTCAGGACTGCAGCCCTCTGTATATCAGTCCTGCCCAGCCCTGAGACCCAAGTGGGAGCAGCACCTGCAGCTGGTGCATTCATCAGTGATCAACATTGTAATCAGACAACTTAAAGCCAAGATACAAAGCTGCACAACATTTGTGAGATAAAGAGATTATATTCCAAATATTTACACATATACATATATCAAGAGATACATTAGTAAAGTTGGAATTTCAGGTTTACTGAAAATATTAATAAATTAGCTCATCAGCCAGTAGTTCCAGCTAAAAAAGTTTTTAAAATCATACAACCAACACTAAAGTTTTTAAGTGAAACATCTCAAGTCGTTTTTTCCTGAAGTAAAATTTTTCTACTGAATTTGAATTTTGAAGATTTTCACGGGAACAGAATCGTTTTTAAATCTTCCCCTTGAAATAAAGTTTTGCTTTGTTTTGCTTTGTTTCATTCACAAAAAAATGAAAACAAATACATAAGGATTTAGGTAAACTTGAAATTTCTAATTCAGTTTCAGCTTCTGAACCAAAATAACAATTATTGGTATGAAGAGCTTGACCTTTACTGTTGAGATGTGCTCAGTGCTTGACACTTGCTGGCATTACAATGCCGTGTAGGCAGTGTAGTTTGTAGCAGTCAGTGAAAAGGCATGAAAGGCCACCAATATTAGCTAAATTGCTCTTTTAAGGCACATCCCCAATATGTTGCTAGTGTATTACACAGAATTCTGTTCCACTTTTCTTTGGAAAGCTGCGTACTGTAAAAAGCCAACAGTCTCTTATTGCTACTTTCATTACCTTTGAAAGTTAACAAGTTCTCTGATAATAACTCAATGTATCCCTTCCATGCAAACTTACAAACTTTCCTCTGCCACCACCTTATCTCTGAATTAAAAGGAATGATAGATTGTTTAATCTATGTTTTGCAGACTGAAACTAAACCAGTGCAGATGATGAATCTGGAAGCTACTTTTTGCCTGGGCTATGTAAAAGATTTAAATGTTGCCATCCTTGAGCTTCCATGCCTTAACAAGCATATAAGCATGCTCATTCTCCTGCCCAAAGAGATTGAAGATGAGACCACTGGCTTGGAGAAGGTAAGAGAAAAAAATAGAATTTTTGTGATACGTGCCTTGGAAACAACACATATTATGTCATATGTTTATGGAAGGGTTTTGTTATTTAGAAGCAGTGCATTAGGAAACAAAAAATAAGTTTCCTGTGAATTTACCTTCTCATTCTGCTTCTCTGTTCCTACTTGTGTATTTGTGGCATCATTGTTTTCACTGTGTCCAGGTGGGAGGTTGTAAATGAGGCTTTGTTCTACATAGGGAGTGCACAGAAGACAGTGTGAAGTGTAGAAGGTACCCTTATTTTTGGTATCCTTATTTTTTTTCAATTGACATGTGTCCATGATTTATTTTACTAAGGTCTTACACTTCTCCAAGTTTTAATTTTGAGTACAGGTGCCTGCAAATGAGCCAATGTTTGTTACAATGGCACATAAATGTGAGTATTAATTGGCATTTCCTAAAGAACAACAATTTCTTATGTCATTACTCTATGAAAATTTTAGAACATATTTTCACCCCTCTTTAAAGTTTATTAAGGACTAAGTAATTAATAATAGTAATTAATAATAAAGTTATTTGAGGATTAAAAGACCACAGATCATGCAAGTCTCCTTTGTAATTTGCTAAAACTGGCCACAAATTTTAAAGGCAAGAAGAATCTGTCTTTGCAGCTGTAAGATACTTTTATATGTCGGAGTAAACTACAGAACACACCTATGATAAAATACAAGTGAGACCTTTCCTGATACCGGTTTGTTGTGGCCCCACAGTTTGCCCCCTCCCTTTCCAGTTAAAAAAAAAAAATGCTTGAACAGCTGCATTTTGATTGAGATCAGGCTCTGGATTCGGATTTTCTGTCTCAAATACTAGCAATTTCATTACTCTGTAGGGTCAGGAATAAGGCTTTTGGATCTCTGCCAGTTGGCTTGGTGTAACCTGGGTAGAGACTGTCTTCCTCCAGTTCCTTCATGGCTGTTGAGGTGATTGCTTATCAAAAGCTTGCCAGAGCATGCACATGCACATGAACTAGAGTCGCTCCAGAGGCCTGTCCTATGGATTAAATCATACTTGCATCAATATAATGGAGAGTTAAGCCTGAATACTACGGTTGTGAATTCAAAAGCAAAAGTTGCCTTTTGGACTTAATTTTTTGGAGGCTTGATAGGAGTGAGAAGTTCAAGAACAGTCTTTTTTCCTCTGTCTTTCCTTGGACTGCTTATTAATTTCCTTTGTTCCTTTGTGTTTTCAGCTGGAAAAGGCACTGACCCCTGAGACATTATTACAGTGGACCAATCCCAGCATGATGGCCAACACCAAAGTGAATGTATTTCTTCCCAAGTTTAGTGTGGAAGGTGACTATGACCTGAAGCCACTTCTGGAAAGCCTGGGAATGACAAATATCTTCAATGAAAGTGCATCAGATTTCTCTGAGATGTGTGAAACAAAAGGTGTGGTTGTGTCAAAGATCATCCATAAAGTCTCCTTGGAAGTAAATGAACAAGGTGGCGACTCCCGAGAAGTACCAGGATATCGGATTCTGCAGCACAAAGATGAATTTAAAGCTGACCATCCATTTATCTTTTTGTTTAGACACACCAAAACTCGCAATGTGATTCTTGCGGGCCGATTCTGTTCTCCTTAAGCAGGGCGTGTTCGTTACCAAAAAGCACAATTGTATTTGTGGTGGTGCACACTCCTGTAAAGCTTTTCTTCCTGACTATCACCTTTGAAAGGAAATCTAAGAGGTTCATATATTGTCTGAGTAATACAATGTACTCTACATATGCAGCAGAACTATTATATCTCCTTATGTTTCATCCCTTTAGCGGAATAATTTCCACTGTGAAGAACACACCATATTTTATTGAGAAGTATCCCAGCTTCAGCAACAAGAATGTTTGTTCCTCTATGACACTTTTTTCCCAAAATGAAGTGAACTGAGAGCCTGATTCAAGACAGACCAAGAGCTGGAAAGGGCTCTGGGAGGAAGAGCTGCATTCCTGCTCCCTAGTAAAACCTCTCTCCCTCATAACTCACATTCTCTGGATTCCTAATGCCTAAAAGGGGAAATGTAGACATGTGGTGTGATAGCTCTCTCCCTGTCCCTGGCTCCACTCTGGTGTTCCAGGGTGCCTTACCAGACTCTGCCAACACCCAGTGAAGCAGTGCCTGAGTTCTGCAGTGTAGCTACAACAGTTCAGGCTGGCAGCAGAATTTGCGTCTGTGAAACAGCATCCACACTGAGGCCTATGGAGACCAGAGGCAAAAATCATGGGGACAAAAACAGTCCCCAGAAGACTCTTCAGTGTGAGCTACATCAGTTCCCAGACTGGGGAGGTTGGACTCTGCTGTGTGGTCTTTTTTGACTCATTCCCTTTGGACACAGAAGATGGGACAAGTTCATTCTGGCTACAAGGAACCATGTTGTATATATCCTAAGGAAAAGAACATTCTGTAATTCAAGGATAGAACACAGTCAAATTAATACTGAAAGTGCCACACTTTTCATGCACAGATTATCTGCCATTTCTAGTTCTGGATTCAGCATTAAGGAAACTCCTTACAGTTACTTAATGTCTGAAGCATGCGAAAGAAATAAGGACTTCAACTTCAGTGAAATTAACATTGTAATTACTAGTCTTCAAATTCCACATGAGATTATGGTAATCAGATTTCATTTCTATCTAAAGACTGCCTGCTGCATATGTTCAGTACTCATTTACCTAATTACTGTTCAGAATAAAGCACCATAAAACATGTGTCAAATGTATAATACCTCTAGTGTCAGTCTGTGGCACTGACTGGTGTCTGTCAGTCAGACTGGTTCACTGTCAGTGTCAGTGTTCGCTCCTGACTTCCAATATATTATGGGAATGGAAATTAACAGATTCACTTTGGCCACAAAGTCAAAAAAAAACAAAACCAAAGCCAACTAAGTGAATGTCTGGATTGCCCTTCTGAGCCACATGATGGTAGTTCCCAGTAAGGACTATGTTGCTAGTTGGTCAGGATATACACAGAATTCAATTATGTATCCTCAAAATATGGAAGAATTTTACTTGAGAAATCCTCTTGGTGCCTCAGGTCTGAATGAAACTGGAAAGAGATCTCTAAATGAGAACACACAACAACCCCTAATATGCATACTTTTAACATCAGAGCACTACTGGTTATTGGGAATTTAGAGACAGGAGTTCTGTTTTGATTCTTGAACTTAATAACCCGTGAGAAGCCTTTAGTCACAATGATTCAGTAGTTCCCTCAGTGGATCTTTAACGGTCTCGAATGCATTTTAATGCCAGAGGGTTAACTGGGGTCTGTGGTCCATATCTTTGAGGGTACTGAGGAGACTAACTTGCACCAAAAACAATGGCAGGTGAGACCCTGCAGACCTCTGGTGGTCTTTGCTGATATGCATCAGATGTCCTGATACAGGGATAGTAGTCAGAAGAATGAAAAATACAATTACTGTGAGCCCATCCTGTCTGAGAAGGACTTACCTGCAAAGATCTTTGCTGGCTCAGCTTCAGTGATACCTGAATGACTGAGAATGATTGATACACCCCACCACTGTCTGATCTGCTCTGGAGGCTGGGGTCTGACATATCCAGGGCTGTTGTCACTGTGGCTTGTTCTGGTTCTGCTGTAGGAGGTGGCTCAGGACATTGTGCTTGGGGTTGGTGACTAAGCAGCTGCACAAGGCAGTCCGTTCACGGAGAAGACGGACTGGCTGCCGCTAGTCTGCAGAGTCTGTGTTTGGGCACTGACTCTTTGTCAGGTGGTTCAGATTGTCCTTTGGGCCATATCACACTTACTGCTACATCTCTGCTGGTCTGCTAGACTGATGAAAACCTCTGGCAGATTGCCCCATCCCTCTTTTTCTTTCTGGATGAGAATTCCTAAAGAAGAAAAGCTCAGATATCGCTTTCTCAACTTTTTCAGTTTCTGAGGACATTCCAGTTCAGGAGCTAGTCTTCACTTAATAGTCTGTTTAAATGCTGATCAGAGCATTTGGCATATTCCCGCAGATTTATGAAAGCATTCTTCCCCTTGTGATGACTTGGCCAGGAAGGGTTATCCCATGAAAGCAGAGAGAAACACAGCTTCAGGGTGGGGCCCGTCTTTTTCCACCTCCTGACTAATTCCAAGGTATCCCAGCCTGTGCAAGGCAAGCAGATGTTAGAGATACAAAACTGTCTTGGCCACCTAAGGCAAACCCACTTATTGGTCATTTATGAATAGGGTGGCTTGCCCACGAAAATCTCAGGTTCATTTTGTACTTCTGCCTTTTCTCTCTGCCAGTCCCATTATGAAGCCTTTCCACCTTGCAGCATGTGAGGGAGAAGGATCCATGAGGCTCCTGCTGGTGTGAGAAACCATGTTACTGTCTTCTGTTTTCATTCTTCCCATACTGGCCTCTGGCCTTGGGCAAGAAATTGCATGGGAGGACGTGGGAAAATGCGTGTGGGAGTTTGTGTGTAGGAATTCTGACGTGCTGGAAGGTGTTGGTTACAATGGAGAGAGTGAGCATAGCTGAGGACTTGCTCAGATCAACAAGGCGCTCCACCTCACCTTTCAACAGGGCATTACTATCCAGTGATGGATGATGCCCCTGATGGAAAACAGCAAGCTGTGGCTGGCTTTGGTAGGCAGTTACAAACTGCAGTGCTATGTGCCTGCTCACCTCATCGCTTGCTCATCTGCACAGTCATTGCCCATTCCTTGCGGCCAGCATTTGGTTGAGGAGAAGGGCCACATCTTAGTGTCTTGGGGTAGCAAAAGCTTTTTTGTGGGAAGGTTCTGAAACTTGGAAAATGCAACTTAGGTAAATTGGCCTCACTGGAAAAGCGGTACATTTTTGTGAATATACTGTCCTAAGGGCCTAGAAAAGACAGAATTTGCACATACATTGACTTTTCCTGAGGCAAAGCAGTTAAGCTGGTGTCAAGGAAGTTCTGAGAGAATATATGACAGAGCAAGCAAAATAAAATAGTGGAGGAATGATGTCAGTGTAGGAGGGTGGAAGAAAGCACAGAGATTGGAAGAAGTAAAGTCTTGTGAAATACTCAAAAATACTTAGGCTGCCACTGAAAAGAAGCTTGGACTAGAAAAGCATCAGAAGATACATGGTAAGGCAATGTTCATAAATAAATAAATAAATCTAAGAAATAGAGAAAGAAAGAACAGAGAAGGAAGACTAAGGAGCAGTACAGAAACATGCAGGAAGAAAAAACAGAAACAAGGAAGTGAATGGCAAATGGAATCAAAAAAGCAAGAAGAAGAGCAGAGGTGACAGGAACAGTAATTTTATCCTTGTATCTTGCATTGCTCACAAATTCTTCTTTTCAGATGGGTACTGGAGCACTGGAACTTAGCCAGCTGGGCTGAGACCTTGGCAAAGGAGAAGGGAACAGCAAAGCTGGATGGTGCTGTGCCTAAAGAAGAGGGTGGTCCAGCTTCAGCACTAGAAGGAAAGCATGGGAAGGACAAGATAGAGCTGGAGGACCTTCTTCCTCTTTCCTGCTTATCATGCTTGATCCCATAAGTATCCTATGAATCTAAAGCCAGTTTTACACTCTGTAGGAAGAAAGAAGAGGTGAGAAAGGAAAGACATAATATTTTCAGTGTTGCAAAGCCACACAGAGCCCTAGATTATCTTTGACCACTAAGTCCAGCTGCCATAACCCAGTGTTGCACCTGAGCTCAGTGGTACTTACTATGGGAGATCAAACACTGTCCTAGTGCAGCTCCATGCTTCTCATCTCTTTACTTCCTTCTCACTTTATGCTGGAGACTTAACCTATGTGATTAACCACTCCTGGCCTTCTTTTATTCTTAACTCCTGAGATTTAAAAGAATACCCCCTGGCTGGGGATTCCTGCCACAGTTCAAGGAAATACTTCTTCCTTTCTCTAATTAAGTTCCTTCCATGCACATAAAGCCAACTCCTTACCTGAGAGGGAGAGATGGCTGCAGGCAACATAAAGCTCATGCATTTCCCATTCATTTGTTCCATCTCTGCAAGCAAGCTCAGCTCCAAACAATCTTGGCATGAACCCTGCACACACCTGTGTCCAGGCCAGACCCCATCAAAATTTGAAAGGGACTATGCACAGCAGAGCAGCCATGGGTCCCCGAGGTTAATGACCAGTTTTCCAGCTGAGGGTGACTTGGCATTGCAATCAGGAGATGTTGCCAGCAGATATTGCCTGCCAAACTTGTTGGGCAGCTTGAGAGAAATGC
Organism: Grantiella picta; assembly: GCA_013397955.1. Classification (NCBI taxonomy): domain Eukaryota; kingdom Metazoa; phylum Chordata; class Aves; order Passeriformes; family Meliphagidae; genus Grantiella; species Grantiella picta. Next base: position 122,531 of record VZRM01008892.1, on the reverse strand, counting down.
TAATAGCATATTGCCAGATACAGGTTTCCCATTCTTCTGTGGGGAAACTTCATGTTGATGGCATTTGCATCAAACTGCAACATGCTGCTATCAGCAATCATTGGTTAGAGGCTGAACTTTCCCACAAGAGAGGGGGAGATTATTTTAATACAGTATTCACAGGAACGTGTTCCAGAACTCAGCTGTTGTCTTCTTCATTTAACCTCTTCAGGCAAGAAGGTAAAATTTTAATGTTGTTTTGTTGCCTTTTTTCAAAATAACTGTGTTTTTTGTTTTCTGATACAAAGTAGTCTACAGACTGGTAAAGTAAGCATAATTTTTATATATTGGGCAGAGAGAGAGATACCTTTACAGGCTGCAGGCAGCAAAACACACTGCCAAAATTCAGGTGGCCCAAGAGCTCACACAAAGGGAGCTGGTCTTCAGTGGGACATGAATGAGGATTTTAGGGACACACCTAAATATTCTTGCTTAAATTTCACATGCTTTTGAATCTGAGATCTCCCCAGAACCTCTCTGTCCACCCAGTTAGGTCTAATCGCCACAAGAATGATGAGCTCAGTGGCTTGTACAAGAAAGTAGATGCTTTTCTGCCTGTATCTCCAGAAGGGCTGAAAGACAGGCTCTTTCAGAGCACCTCTGCTCACTCTGGTAGAAACAGGCTTAATATGAAATGATGGTGTTGATGACCTGAGCAAACTGACCCGCAGGATGAGAGATACAGGGTAATTTTCCTTCTTTACTCACATTTCCATGTTACAAGAAAAAGCCTTGAAATGTTCACTAGATGAGAGAGAGGGCATTTCAATTCTTTGACTGGGTTCTTAAGCATTTCCCTTTTACACTGATCCCTGCTGCCAGGGAAGTTATGTTCTTAAACAATGACACTATAAAAGAGAAAGGGTGGAGTGGTATTCAGATTTTGTTTTGTTAGTGGGGGTGCTAGTTTTTGCTATTAAAATATTAGCTCCTGGGTTTGGCAATGATGTTCAGAAGCTTGCAGAGGAGCCTGTGCAGCTGCACACAGGCACAGCAAATAACTTGCCACTGCACAGCCTGCAACAGGCCGATGCACATCAATGTCTGTTTATGCAGAAATAACTGGCCTAGAAGGAGGTATAGAAGATACCAGAGGGACTGAATGCAAACTAACAAAAGCAGGCAGGAAAAAGCTTTCTGGCATAAAAGTAGCATCCTGAGAAGCTAGGTTGTTTGGAAAATGAACTTGGCACCATTTTGCTTGAAAAGCTGTTTTGTACTGAAATTTATTGCTTTTTATTTTAAAGCATGTGTTATTTTAAAGCCACTTAGGGATGATCAGAACTTCTGTGTTATAGGAAATTAATTTTTTTTATGTTCTGTTTGTCCCTTTCACTCCAAATCAGCACAGAAACACTTGGAAATGTATATTTGTATGAATGGTCAAGAAAAATAAGAAAGGCACTTCTACCCATTTGCATGTAAGGAGACTGTACTATCTGTAATTTTGTCTTTTTCTAGGATAGACCATATAATTCCTGCCAATTCTGTTTTCCTCTGTGTATGAGAAATGAATGTGTATTAAGGCACTTTAATGGGATGCAGATTGAATAAGTAAAACATGCAATAGGAATTATCATGTAGCATCAGGCAAAACAGGTTCCTTCTTACTTAACTTGTATGAAATACAGAATTTCCTTAACACCAAGGCTACAGCTCTCTTACCCTCTCCACCCAATTTACTGCCTCCTCCTGTTGACTGAATAATATAATCTAATACTACCATTAATTATGACAGCTTTCAGCACACATATTTTTATCCCTTGATAGTTTTTATTTTGATTTCATCTACTCAGCCAAAAACAAACTATAATGAGAGAACAGATCATGAATAGTTATAGAAAAGGAGTGTTCATCATTTCACACAGCCATGGAGGAAGTTTGTAATTTTTACAAGGTCTGTGGTATGCAGTGGTTTCTTCTGAAGGAAGCTATTTTCCTGGGTAGCTTCTTGCTCAAATACTGCAGTGCCAGTAATTTCATTTGCCAGACTATGTTAAAAGCTGCTGAACCATCATGCAAAGGATCTAATGCTCAGTGCATGTGCTTTGGCTGGTGCGGAACAGTAGCTAGGAACTTCCTGGAATGCTTTTTTTTGATCCTGGATCATCCCTCCTTACCACTCCAAGATTATTTAAAAGTGACATTACCATTTGCTCTCCACCATGTAGATGTTCTCCCATTGCCGTGGTCCTTGCAGTAGGTCCAAAAGTCTGCTTGAATTTTTACGCAGATTACACAGAAGTCTTTATGGTGTGGAATCATCCACACATTTGTTCCCACCCCATGTTAGATTAAGAAAGGTCACTAAATCCTTTCATTGTGCAGTAAGAAAGTTTCTCCACTAGCCCATACCTGCCCTCCCTTCCTCTGGATTTCTAGGGCAGCTCTCTAAGCAGTTGCCACTCACAAAACCATGGAGTTGGCTGTAGTGTTTGCACCTGGATGTCTCCCTGATGACAACCTGCTGATTTTGCTAAGGGAGTGGCCACCTCAGTGTGCCAGCCACTCACTTTTAAAGCCTGTTCGCAGACCCTGGGCTCTCCCTCCATTCTTGGCACTCAGCCCTTTCCCTGCAGGGTGGGGTGGAGGTGCCTCCTTTCCACTGAGTAAATTTATCAACTCTTTTTTTTTTCTCCTTGACTCATTCTGAAGCTGGGACACACCTACAAAATGCCTCATGCCCTACATTCACCGTGACCAATTTCACAGCTCCATTTCAGACCTTTCAAGAGATGGGGAAGTACAGCACTACAAACTTCAGTACCTAAGATGCACTGAGTTTTGTTCCCAGGAAGTTGTGGATAGTAGGATGCAAAGGTGGAAGAAAAGAGAAACTATTTAGTGCAATGTCTTGTGGTAAGATGACTGCATTACTAAATGGAAAATGAAAACCATATTACATACAAAGACACAAACTAGCAGAGCTGAAACAGCTGTGTTCAGAATTAATGAGATAAAACTAATCTTTAGTTTGTCTGTGCAAAGAACCCTTTTGATTTTTCTCATCTGTTTTGTCCATTTGTATTAGATCTTTATGTAAAGTACTTCCAGACTTCAGGGTAAAACAAGAGTCTCACTATGAAACATCTATGAACTTTTCTTTCAACATCACAGATTCTTTCCACAGAGCATCACTCAGAAACAGGATGAAGCATTGATTGTTGGTGTGCTTTTCAAGTTAGTCAAATGGCAAGAAATGTCTGCATTTGCCACATGTTGTATTTCATATATTCAGAAACTTTACTTTTTCATCTCTTCCAAGCCTCTGCAGCAATCTATCTTAGGCTCAGTTTTTTTCCTGTGGGCTGAGTTCATTCCCATTGCCTGGCACTTGCTGCAGGCTGAGATGGTTTCACAGAAAAATGCTGCATCTTGGCTGAGCCGTATCAACTCCTAATGCCCTGGTAACTTCTGGCACCTGAGTTCCAGCTTTTCATGCAAAGTCTGTTTTCTGTATGCAGTACAGTCTCCACAGCTGTTAATGACCCTTTTTCCTGATGAAAACATTTAAATAACGGTGATTTAATTTTTATAAACCTGTTGTTTTAAATCCCCTTACCACAGTTCTGGGTACCACACATGGTTATGTGCAGGCTTAGTTTCTGTCACGAAGTCTGTTGCTAATCTTATGTTGTTAAATAGGAAGGAGTTGATGCAACTGCATCAAACCAGTTTGGAGAAGGAAAATGTTAATCCATACCTGTCTAATTTTGATACCATGAGTTGAAATAAGACACAGCATGGGATAAGACAGAAAAAGGCTCCTTTCTGAGGAATTTACGTATGTTGTGAGCGTGGGTCCCTTTTGCAGACCCTTTGTGCCCTTGTTCCTGCTGTGCATCACAGACTGACAGATCTTTGCAAGGCTGATTAAAACTCTCGGAATTTAGAACACATCTAGTATGTTCAGCAACCAGCTATGGGACAATCTCAGGGCAGAGAGATGCTTTACAATATGGTCTAGCTATGCCAGCTGCATTAAATGTCTTCATTCTTTTGTGCTCCCAATCAGCAGCTACTTCATGATGGACTCAGTTTCTGGATCCATTACTGAGTTTTGCCTTGACCTCTACAAAAGGCTCAACAGAAGTTCAGAGGACACAAATATTGTCTTCTCTCCAATGAGCATCTCTGTTGCCCTGGCCCTGATCCATCTTGGTGCAAAAAACAACACTGCTGCTCAGATAGAAAAAGTGAGTAAGAATGAACCATGGTGAGGTGCTTCCACGCTGCTTGCTGTTCCCTTAATGGAGATGTGGGGCATTCCAGTGTGACACACGTGTGAGTGTCCCAAAGGAAACCTGCACAAGTGCAGGCACAGATGCTGCCTTCACAGTCATGCTGGGAGCACTAGGATCCCTGCCATCTGCTGTTGAGAGCCTCATCGTGCCCCCATGCAAGCGCCCAAAGCCAGGGCTGACTGAGGGGAGGTGATACAGCACAGTGGGGCACTCTGGCTTTCCCCCAGCCTGCTGTCAGAATATCAGACTTTGTTTCAGAATTATGGGCAGGCATTTCCTCTTGTGGTTGCTATGAGAATCCTGAAAGTGGGAGTCTGGGTGGGCAGTGGGGGGAGCTGCAGAAACTGAAGTGGTTGCACCTGGGTTTCTGGAAGCATTAACTCATTTTGTCATTGTCCCTTATGACATTCAAGAGTCAAAATGTCTCACCCCACAGAGACCCACGTGGGCAAGGAGGAGGTGAAGAATCACCACTGCTCCAAACACTGTGCCTTTACTCCCTGCAGTGCAATTTCTGCTTTCTACAACCTTTCTTCTCTTTTCTTTTTTGAGCCCATGAGGGTAAAAGACCAATAATCCCAAGGCAGAGATAGATTCTTACCAGGGTGTGGTGGGTTGACCTTTTGCTGTGGCTGCCAGATGCCCATCCAGAGAATCTCTCATTCACCTTCTTCAACACGGACAGGGAGAGAAAGTAAAATGAAAAAGCTTGTGAGTCAAGACAAGGACAGGGACATCACTTGCCAATTACTGTCATGGTAAAACAGACTTGACATTTTGGAGCTGTCTCGAACCAGCCCTGTTTGACATACAGAGTGTGTTCTCTTTGCACAGAGACCACCACGGCAGCCCCCTGTCTACCATAACCATGCCACATCAATCCTTTAGACAGGGACTCCTGTTTATTTTAGAAAATAAAATATTGCTCAATATTAGTATCCCCAATAAAAAGAGTATAAGTCTATGTATGATGTAACATTATTACCATAGAGAAGCTCCCGAAAATTTTTCAGCAAGATATTTGCACATTAGAAATAAGTACTGGTTTCCATTAAGAGCACCGTGGTTTTGTTCTATTTCTTAAGCTGATGCAAATATTAAGAATGTTTGCAAGAAACCAGTTTTGATGTTTTCTAAGAAAATAATTTTTCCCTTTGCTTGGGGAAAATTTTTGTTTGGAAATTTGGGGTACCTGTAGCAATGAAAACAGAAACCAAACATTTTGAGGTAGTGAAGAGTAACATTTTGCGGGATGAAGTGCAAGTTCTTCTTGGTTTGTTAATATAGAAATGTGAGTCTGAACATAAATGTATGAACAATTTCAAATTTCAAAGCTGTCACTTCAACTGATGAGTGAAGCTGAAAAAATCATTTCATGAATGTACACCACTTATCCCGTACAGCACAGCAAAGCTTTTAAACAAGGAATATAGTTTTATCCCAGTCACAATTGCCAAAACTTGACATCTTCAACTGCAGGTGCTCCATGTCAGAAAAGCTGCAGGAAGAATGAGTCTTGGACATGATCATGAGAGTGCAGCCCCAGAAATGGAGCCAGAAGGAAGCCTGGAGAGTCAGCCTTCCTTCTCAGAGGTGAGTCCTTGGGTGGGGAGCCCCTACTTCACTGTGTGGTGGATTAGTGCAGGTAAAGCACTAGGATTTGCCACTGGAGGGAGTCAAGATCACAGGCTCAGATTCTGCCTAATCCTCTAGGAAATGCCTGATACAAGGAGTTATTGAGGACCAAGTCTTCCAGTAAGTTAAAATCAAAGCCTTCAGTGATCTAATCTGATTTGTAAATCTTGGGCTAGCTGGATTTAAAAATCAGTACAGCAGAGTTAGCCTTACAGTGTGATCTAATTAAGATGCAGATTAACAACTAAAGCTATACAGAGGAATCATTTTAATTGTTGTGTTTGTAATGCTCCCAGTGTACCAAGGATGGAGACCTCGACCATATAGCATTCCAGGAACTGCTTTTACAACTACAAAATCTTGGTGAAAAGTATGTTTTAACCTTGGCCAACAATCTCTTTATACAGCAAGGATTTGAACTCCAGCAGGTAAGTCCCCTGTGCCTGCTAACTGCTGTAGCCCTGACCTGCTGAGGCTTCCCTGTAACTGTGAGCCTCACTGTTGCCCCCCTTCTGTGTGTTTTGGAGCATGTGAGGTGCTACAAGGAGCTATAACTCTCGGGGTTGATGGGAAAGAGAAAAGATTGTCAACTTTCCACTCTTTTATTAAAAAGAAAACAAACCCACAAACAAACCATCCTGCGGATATCAATGACTATAGAGCAAAAATAAAGCAGGGTTTGTTCACTTCTGGAATACATGAACACTCAGCCAAAGGCGAACCTACAGCCAAAAATGACCTATTCAATCTGTCTATAAACAACCTACGTCAGGCCTTGCAAGTGGCACAGCTGGGGCAACAGTAAGCTTGGAGAGAGTTTATCTCCTGGGGTGTTGTACAGGCTCTGGCACAGGGCTGCTCTGCTGAACTTCTTGCTCCTTTCCTATTGAATAACAGAGTGGTCTTGGGACTACTTGGTATGGCTAACTTGGTAGTCACATCTTTGCTTTTCTGTCAATTATTTCTGTCATTTATTTGGATACTTAAGCGTCAAACAACTCATCTTTCATTTTTTCTGTTTCTTTAGTTTTTTTGACTAATTAATAATCTTTCTTTTCATTTACAGCAATTTCTTATGTGTACCAAGGAACTGTATGGAGCAATGCTGCAAACAGTGGACTTTCATGGTGCTGTTGAAGCTGCCAGAAGAAAAATTAATGCTTGGGTTGAAAGTGAGACACAAGGTAAAACAGAGCAAAACTGTAGCCCTTTTGTCCCTGCCTTCCTACACTGGTTCAACCAATGGAATAGCAGAGTAGGAAAAGCAAAGACCTGTTCACATTTTTGTGCGTTCACTCTTATGCTCTTTAAAGACAGTTTGCCTTCCCATCTGCTCTTGAAATATTAGAGTAAGTTACTGGCTAAATTATTTCTGAATTAAAGATGTGTTTGCTGTCAAATACTTTTGTATTCCCACCCTTATGGCTGGCCTGATAATTGCAGTAATACCTATAAGGCTTGACCACACAAAATGTCCTGCAAACAGCCACAAATGCAGAGTCAAAACAGCAGAGGATAATTTGGTGACCCGCAGTTACACCGTACTCCCTGGCTGGTAACAGTGCAGAGGAATCTACAATTTGATTACTTACATTGTTTTTGTCTTTTGAATAAACCAAAGAACTGTGTTTCTAAGTTTTTTCAAAACTAAGTTCACAGACTAGTAATTGAGTCTCAGTCCAGGGTTTTAATGACAGCTAACAAATACTTATGTGTTTCAAAATTCCCTTTAGGTAAAATCAAGGAACTCTTTGCCCCTGGTGTGATTGATGGAAGTGCATTGCTGGTGCTTGTGAATGTAATCTATTTCAAAGCATCCTGGGAACACAAATTTGAGGAAGAAAAAACAGTTCAGAGAGATTTTAAACTGAATCAGGTACATCTGTATTCTGTAAATCTCAACATTATTCACCTTAGATATTGTGAGCATTGCAGCAAGCATAACAATGCCCTGTGAGTAAAGTATAGGTGTGTTGGGAACTTAACTTGCCTCCCCTGTTGGATAGAGGTGTTGGTAAGAGCTGTGTTGCCTAACTGACTGTACCATTTTCTTTTCAATAGAACAGAAAGAAACCTGTGCAGATGATGTATCAGAAAGGCAAATTTAAACTGGGCTACATTGAGGAGGTGGGTGCTCAGATCCTTGAACTCCCCTATGCTCAGAAGTCCCTGAGCATGGTCATCCTGCTGCCAGGTGAAGCAGCTGATGGATCTGTCAGTGGGCTGGAGCAGGTAAGGCAGTGCATGTCATGGACTAGGGGTGAAAGTCAGTTGTCTGAATTAACACTGGGTAAAGATCTAAATTTTTCAAAGCTTCCCACCTATTTTAATCTCCTTTCCCACCCATCTTTTAGATTGAAAACAGAATGACCCATGAAAATTTAATGCTGTGGGCCTCTTCAGAGAACATGTTTGAGTCAACAGTGGAGGTTTACCTCCCCCGATTCAAGCTGGAAGGCACCTTCAACCTCAACGAGGTTTTACAAGAAATGGGGATGACTGACATCTTCACTGAATCAAAAGTTGACCTTTCTGCAATGACGTTTGCAAAATCTCTGGTGCTGTCAAACGTTGTCCATAAGGCATACGTGGAAGTCAATGAGGAAGGCACCGTGGCAGCAGCTGGCACAGGAGCTTCCATTGTGAGGAGATCTCTGCCTCTCAAAGAGGTGTTCATGGCTGATCACCCTTTCTTACTCTTTATTAGACATAATCCTACTAATACTATCATTTTCTTTGGCAAACTCTGTTCACCTTAAAATCAGGGCTATTTTCTAACACCGTGAGGAACACCTGGATGAAAAGCAGAAATTGTATTTTTCTCCCAAATGCTTTCTTAATCCTTTGACAGCTAGTTTGTACTTCAAAATAAACACTGCAGCCATTTTTGTTTAGAACCTATGATTTGGATGCTCTGCCAGTAGGCTCCTTGAATTGTAAATATTGATCTAAATCCAGAACAGGAGTAAAATTACCCTTAAGCTCACTGGATATGAATAACATTTTGTTTCTTTGATGTGCACATATGCCCTGTATTCCTTCATCCATTTGCATTCTAATGATGGTGACAATAGGCTTGAGGTGGGAAGACACCTCTGGAGATCATCTGGTCCATCTTCCCTGCACAAGCAGGGCCATCCACAGCTGGTTGCCCAAGACCATGTCCAGATGCCTTTTGGATATCTCCAAAGATGGAGACTCCACCACCTCTCTGGACAACCTCTCCTAAGTCTGTGTAAAGTTCTCAAGTAACTCCAAAGAGAATTTTGTATGCATGGTGTCTGCAGGAACAGGATACACAACTGCATATTCCTAAAGATGGTTCATTATTTACATAGTAAAGAAGGCTTTCTTTTATATGGGGATAAATCAAATTATTTATCTCAAAGTTTCAAAGAATAGGAAGAAAATGGTCTAAAGCGTTCCACTGAACTTACTGATGTGGCACACTGTAGCAATGAACTTACAAGAAATGTGTTTTCTTTTTCCCATGCTACTATGTAGTGAATTTGAATGTTCTGAGATGTAAATCTGAGAGACAGAGCTCTCTCCATGTTTTGAAAAATGAGGAAAGGTTTTGTAAAGTGCAGTATAAATCATGGAAATCACGGTTAAACATTACCTTGGAATATCTGTGGGAAAAAATAAAACTTCTTGCTGGCTGATAGGGAGACATTACTGATAATTTGCTGGTTTAACATAAGTGATATCTTCCTCAGAGGGATTCTGCATGAGATTTAACAAATTAACATTTGTAATGTTCTTTTTTAATATATATACAATGTAGAATAGTGAATAACATGTTTAATGCACAGAATTATATATGACCTCAGAAAGGAGAAGACACACTAAAATTATGATGCCTCTCTCCGAAATAGAACACAGGCTGGCTTTAAAATTGCACATCCAAAAGGCCATCTCAAAGAAAAATCCTCTCATCCAAAATCTGAAGGCATTTTATTTTCTTCTTTTGTAAATTTTCTAGCAGCTACCTTTTTTCTTTGCTTGCTTTGAACTGCCTTGATGTGAGCAATGAGGTGCTTTGCCCATGTTGAAATACAGGAGCAAGGTAGGATGAGGTGTAAATTCCAGGAGAACACCTGGTGAATGGCTTCAAAACAGATCTTGTGAAAGTTGTTCAAAATGGGCTCCTGAAAAATGCCATTACGTTTTTTTTTTAATTGAACATAGCACTTAACTCCTGTAGTGCAGAAATTCATGTGGCTCAGGAGGTGAAGGGCCTGTATCCCATATCCTTGCTGCAATTCAAGTCTGTGGCTCTCAAGAGAATGCAAGTGCTCTCAGGCACTAGGCTTTAGCATAGGCTGCAGGGCAAAACTGCCCACCTTCTTTTTGAAGCCCTTACATGAAGGAGTGCAGCTTGAAGGCACAAGAAGAGAACTCCCAGACTGATAACATTGCACTTCAATAACTGTGGTATAAATGAACTCTGGTTTCCAGGGTCTGGTGCCATTCCTGTTTTAGACCAGTAACACAGAAAAAAGTATCTGTGTGTGGGTGTCTATCCTAACAATAATGCAAGGAAAGCATTTTGGTCTATAGCTTTCTGACAGTATGAATTTTTCCTCACTTTCTTAATATCTGCATAGAAAAGAACACAGTGAATGAAGTAGGTTAATTTTGAGCTTCCTCTCAGCTCTCTGGAGAGGGCTGCTGTGCAGCTTTTTCATCTGAATCCTCTGGCATGAAATTAGATATTCTTAGTTATAGAAAGTTGAGTCACAGCTTTTGTGTAAGAGCACTGCCACCTACACATCTCCAAGATTATTTTGCATTCCTCCCTCACTCAAGTGCTACAGTTTGGAAACAGAGTCCTGCTTTTCCATACACTTACTGACAGTTTTAAACATGCTGGAAAAGCACTCCCGAAGGACCTTTCTCACAAATCTTGATGGATGCCTTATTTTCTCATGCAAAGCCTCATGAGGCAGGTAGCTTTTGGCGCAGCCAAGAGAGTTGCAGCCTGCAACCTCCTAGCATCAGCTGCAGCTCTGTCTCCATTCACAGCCCTGACAGCTCCTTTTCCAAGAGACCCCCACCACAGCCCACTCTTCTGCCTGTCCCTTCTCTCCCCTGCAATCTGTCAGAAGAAAGCAGTCCCAAACACAGGCCAGCAATGACCAGTCCTGCTTTTTCCCCAGCCCTCAGCTTGCCAAGAAAGGAATCATCTCACTAAACTATAGTGGGATGACCACTGAGGGGAAAGGCTTTCTCAAACTGAGTGTCATAATAGGAAAAAGGCCACCCAATCCTATTTTCAGATTATATTCATGCAACCATTACATGTTATCCAGTGGGGACTTAACTGCATTTTGCACAATGGGTTCAGCTGCTGGTCTTCTGTGAGAAATGCAATATTCTGCCCAGAGCAGTGCTGAGCAGCACAGCAGCACCTGTTGGCCTAAGATAGAGGCATGGCTCAGCCCACAGCCACCCTTGAGACACCATGAGAAAACACTGAGAAAAAACTGACTGCTGCCTGTGATGCAGAGCAGCCTCCAGGGTCAAAGGACAAGTGCTTTGGCAGCATGGAGCCCATTTCCTTGCTCATGAATGGTGATGAATATGAAGGATCCTGAAAGACATGCCTGGGGGCCTTTGGTGTATCTCTTGTACCCCAGACAGGAGCAACTCCATCTTGCTGCCTTATTTACTTGTTGTTTTGTGCAAAGCTTCCAGAGGTGCAGATTGACAATGACTGTGGATCTCAATAGAAGCCTCAGGAGTCCCACATACATTTCAAGCCATAATCATTGATGCCTCAAGCTCCCCACACTGTTCTGCTGAAACATGTGGGCTAGGCCTAGGGTAGAGAAAATCCGATCCACAACTGGAGTACAGCAGCAAATATCCAGAACTGAGAACCTCAGCTATGCTCCTATTGCAGTGTCTAACTTTCTGTAATGTTGTGGGGAAAATCCACATCCAGTAAAATGTACTTCAGTGAACGACAGTGTCTGAAGGTTGATCAGCGCTTCTAAACCATGTAGCAGATCTTGCAAAAAAACCAGGATGTTGACTACATGATGGTATTAACAGAGTACTGCCTTTAGGAAAAAAAAAAGAGGAGATGAAAGTGAGTGTGGAGGTAGCTGGAGCAGGCAGGGGAAGAGTCTTCTTTGTGGAAGTTAATGGAGAAGGAACTGAGGCAGCTGCTGCTACAGGGCTGACCTAACAAGTTCAGAGCTGACCACCTGTTCCTCTTCTTGATCAAACACAATCCAAGCAAGAACGTTCTCTTCTTTGGCCAATGTTGTTCCCTCTAAGGGTAGAGCAGGTTCTGCTTCTTTCTGAACAATGAGACCACAATACCATGGTAGACAGGACTAAGGCATAAATAACATGTTGCTACTGAAAGTCACTGTCATTTCCTGATATCCATATTTTTGACCCCAAGAAAATCACCAAGTTGCTCTGGTAAAAAAACTGGAAAAATTATACTGGGCCTTTCCTGTTTAGAGCTCTTCCCAAACAAGTGAACAACACTTAATGGAGTTTATTTCATTCTTATTTGATCCTTAGTCATGAGAACTCCCATTGCAGTAGGATTGTCTAAACAGTTGGGTGAAGTGTTGTAAAAATAAGAAGTCCAAGAATGATGCCTCTCCTCTTCAGCCACATGACAAGGCTGGTGGTGTTGCAGGCCTTCATCCCCAGCCACCAGGTCCCAAGAGACAGCTCAGTGCTGAACCCCCCACTTTCCTCCCACGTGTCTCCAGCAACCCCATCTCCTGTGCCTAAACACCACCACGAGGGAAGGGTCTTGGCTGCCATGAAGTGAAACCCACAAGTCATGTTCATGTCCTGAATGAGTCTCCATACAGATTTTGGGTATGGAAATATGTAGAGATTTGCCCCTCACTCTGCTCCTCAGGTGCTCTATCCAGAAAATCCCTTTGGAAGTAGCGAAGTGTGGCAGCAGTAAAAGTATTCAAAGCATTTCATTGGTATGGCTTTTTGAACCCTGATTTGAAAGTTGCCTTAGGCACTCAATGCCTTTGAACATCTTGCCACATCTTGTCTCTTGCCTGTTGTATTTAATCCATGAACTAAAAGCACAGTGAGATGTAATTTACCACCACCAGGAACTTAAATGTCCTCCACCTGCATTTCTCTGACCTGTCATTCTGAAAATAATAATGAATGCAAAAGGTGGGGTTTTTTTGGTATCACTGTGAAACCTTTCTAAGAAAATTCTTCTCCAGTGCTCTGGAGTTTGACATGTGCCTGAAAAAACCATGCTTCTTTGAGACCATGAGGTATTTGGCCTTGGAGGAAAATTGTTGTAAGTCTGTAATTTCTCATCCTGCCAGTTCTACAGCCTTCTGCCTGACCAGTGGGAAATTACCTTACTACAATGTAAAAAGGGTGACCACTGAGGGAAAAGTATTTCTCGATCCAGAATTCCATAATGAATGAAAGTCCCTCTAAAGTACCATATTATTTTCAGAATATATTAATGCAATTGTCTCCTGTCTGTGCTGAGGTGCACTGAGTGTGCCTGGGATGGAGCTGACTGTGTTCACAGCAACCTGGATAGTGGTCTTTTGAGATATCTGGCTAAAACCACTTTCAAATAGGAAGGCTTGCTGCAGGGTCAGAGCTTTGAAGTCACCCCACAAGCATTTGATGGTGTTCCAAATCCTGTTTACCTTCCATGGCTTGCTGGTAATGTTTACTTTGTACAAGAAAGAGGTTTAGGAAAAGGGCCAAACGGCACTTTCCCCCAGCAGCAGCACTTGGCTCTGTGTGCTTCTGTACCACAGGGACTGTTCCACTGGCACACAGAGAGTTGCAAGGAAAGTGTTGTGTCATGGTTCCCCACACACCCTTAATGCCCTTACATCAGCACGTTGTAGTTAGATACCTGCCTTCATCTGGAACAATGTGAGGCACTTCTCTGTGTGAATTTCATTTGGGTGTCCCAGGCCAAACACCAAAGCTATTGGACATGGTGTTCTGTCAAGAAATTCTTCTTTGCATCCAGTGATACTCAAGAATGAAATAGCACGGATTACTTTACATGTTCTGCATGAAATAGTGGTTCTTGGAAGCATAATGCTTAAAAGTCAAGTTTTCTTAAATATCTTATTCTGTCTAGTAAAAGTATCTTGTTTTATGAAGGTTGTTGGTAAGTGATGCTGGTCAGGTTCCACATTAGATTACACAAAAATGTTTACAGCCGGGTGGGATACAAGTATCTGGGATTCACAAGGTGAGGTGTCTGGGTTACAATACAGGCGGGCCAGAAAAGACAGGGCTGTCAAATTGTATCCAGGATAATATGAGTGCAAAAACTTTATCAATGGTTAAAATCAGTGGAACTGAGGGAAAGCAGAAATGTGAAGAGATGCAGAGAATTTATTTTCAAGACAGTTCAGTAGTCCTTGGTTACCCCAGGCATGTAGGAATTTGAATTGGAATGATGATATATTGCACAAGTTCCATGGCAGTATGGGGAAAACATACTATTTACATACCCATATTATTCTGTGGCCAGAAGATGAACTTTTTCCTGTGGAAAAAAATTGTCTTTTCATAACTCCTCTGGAGATAAATCAGTTTACATTGGCTGAAAATTTGACTCTGTGTTTTCAAATTATCCACACAGGGCTTGGCAGTTTAGGAAGGGTATTTTCAAATGTCATTTTGTTTTCAAAATGCAGGTGCTAACAATATGTGCACAAGACTGGCAAACACTTATGCTCCATTTCTGGACCTACGAAAAATCTGATTTCATTAGCTGTAAGGACTGGCAAGAATATCTACACTAACGTTTATGCAAATAACATATTAGACCACTGACCCACTGCATAATTTGCTATGGAAATCATACCACAAGGATTATCACAGGAATGAGGAAGAACAATTATTTTTACCATCCATACTGATGGCTAAAAGCAACACCTTTCTCCTCAGAATGGTGAGAATTATACAATGTGCTACAGGGCTGAGCAGCCCTGAAAGGCATTTCAGGTTTCCAAGTCCATAATTTGTTAAAGTAGCTTAGTAGCTAACAATACCCTCAGTGTTTCGGGTAGTGTGACTAGTTTAAAGTTCCTGGTCATGAATACACCTACAACAATTACATTTTATGACCAGGGAGACACTCCCAAATAACTATGTCTTATAAAAAGAATAAATTGACTAATCAGTATTTGCACAACCTGGCCAGCAGCACATGTCAAAGTTTAAAGATGGTTGGATATAACTGTTTTAATTAACAGTCAGGACAACTTAAGACAAAGCTGAGTTAAAACTTCAGGAATAAGGAAGAACTGAAATGTAACAGAGGTTTGGAAACACTTTGTCTAGAAGCTTCAAAACCAGGTTCAACAAGCAACTATCAACCGTGATCTAGATATTTCATCCCACCTTAGGCAGCGGATGCACCAGGAATCTCAAAGTTCCTTCCAGCCACACAGTTCTGGCATTTCTAATCAAAACTAACAACAAAACCAGCTCCATTGCATGAAAATAACTATTACATTTTTCAGTGGCTAAGCAATATAGAAAACCAGCCCATTTTGAAAAATGGAAAGGAAATTTCCTACTATTTACTGCATCCCACAATGATGATGGACAAGAAAAAGTATGCACTGAGGCAGAGCCAGGAGAGGACTACTTATAGCCATTCTGTCTCATATAACTTTAAAAAATGCTGCACTTGCTATCAAGGTAAAGAAACTTGGCTTATAAAATTATTTAAATTGTCACAAAGAAATTATATCCAGAAATATTATAAATGAGATCACTCACAAAGCCTGAATCAGCACTATAAAACCGGGTCATCATGCGGAAATATTTATCTGTGTACTCATAACAACTTACACTATGGAAGTCTGTTCAGAAGACACATGCAGATATCCCTGCTTACAAATGTAATTTCCTATTAGTCAAAGCTCATGAATAAGTGAGAAAGGGTGTGAGCAGAGAAGGTACAACAGGCAGAACTGGCTGTATTGCTAGAGCTATTTTTGGATGATGGTAAAAGAATAAAAAAAGGAAGAAATTTTTTGTACTATTTTGTATCACATTTAAATTTCCCTGGAGAGTAAATGGGGTTTATGGCAATCATGGAAAAGCTTCTGGTACAAAAAGATGTTCAGGTGGAAAAACAACAGTCCTGGGCTCACCTTTTCCCTGGGAAGTTGAATGACCAGCGAGAGGTGGCCCTGGCCTCTGCAAAGTTCATACTCATCCATTTCTGCACCCTGTTGCCAGTAAATTCAAGTATTGGAGAGTCAGCAGACAGCAGTGCTATTTAGAAGCTGATACTTGCTTTTCAATAGGTTCTTGACTCACACACACAAATTAATATCAGACTCTGCTCACGTGGTGCTTCCCAAATGAGCTGAGACCATCAGCAATATCTGAAATCTCTTCAACTTCCTCAACTTAAAGAGGTATTTTTCCGTCATGCTAAACTTTGTGTGGATAACCACAGATACTTTATCACCCTAATTGCTCTGATATATTGTATAAGACTTGCTATTTATTGTAGCAGATGTCTGACAAACCAGGAGGGGGGCCCTCTTGGCTAGTGAAAATCAAAGGCCTCCTTGTTTTGTTCCTGCTGTTCAGCAACTCCACTTATCTAATGGTGCCTTTACTCACAGGCAACCTCAGACAAATCAGGTACTCTCTAATTACCACCTGAGCAGGGTGGTAGCAGAATATGCATTTTGTAAGATGAAAGGGACAAGGAAAGTCTTTGCTGTCAAACTTGAGATCAGCCTCTTGTTCCTCGACAAGAATCTGCTTCCCTGCTATGTCCTGCAGACACTCACAGCAAGGGAAGCATATGGCTGCAAGCAGTGAGAAAAAGCCAATGGGGAGCTGAAGACATCCAAGTTTTTTGCATTCTCTGGAAGCAAAGAATAATCACAAGGGATAAGCTGGTGGTCTCTGCTGCTACATAGTAAGTCACTGCTTCTTGCTGTAAGGCTGTGTTCTGCTGATTGACATCACCAACTGGATCTTTGTTCCTTGAATTAGCCTTCCTATGCTTATCTCTTCCATGTCATCACAGCTCTTTGTGGTTTAAAAATCATGTAGAGAAGTCTTCATTCTCTTCATTCCTGGCTCCAAGACCATCAGAAACATTAAAAAATGTTACTTGAAAGTGAAGGCAAACTTTGAGACTTTCAGCCAAAATAACTGCAAACAGGTAAACAGTGCTGGACAAAACTTATCCCGAAGGATGTAGTGCTATTTACAGTCTTATCTAAATGTGGGGAATTTTAGGTGTAGAAAGCAGGTCAGTCTGCAATCCATTCCTCTGTGCCTGAAAGCAACTTTACTATGACAAGCATCTGACCACCAGCTAAAAGGGCTGTCTTTTAATCTGCATTATCGACAGAGTAGCCTAACTATCTTAAACAAAATCTGTCACTTTGTTTGTGCTTACAGTGCTTTTACATCTTCATCTTCCTTCCCACACAACACATCTCAGCACCTACTTCTCTGCAACCTCTAGAAAAAGTCCTCCTGTTTTTTATCCTTTCCTGTTAGGAAGCTTATCCATGGAAAGCAAGAAAGAGATTCTCCCGATTCTGAGACTACTGTGACCATCTTCAACCTTCTTCATTTTTCTCTGGCCTGCAGTGAACCTCTGCATTACTCAAAGAGCACGAAGGGAGTCACAGATCTGGCAAATGTGGTGTGAGTCCTAGTCCAGCCCTCTGTTCAACAGCAGGGTGAGGTGTAGCTTTGCCTTTCCCAGAAAGCACTTGCATAGTGAGTCTCCTCAAAACCTACAATTCAGGAGATCCTTCAATCTACTTGAACAAATACTCCTGGATTTCTCACACATCCCCATTAAAAAACCATCTCTGTCTAAGCCAGTTTCTAACCTACACTTAACTAACCTAGAAGAGAAGTAGCAAAGCAGGAGACTAGAAGAAGAGCAGAGAATGTTCCTTTCTGGGAATGGATTCCTGTCCAGCTCCATTATCTATAATTTGACCACTGACAGAAAATGATTCATGTGAAACAAACCTCCACCAAATGGAACAATGGAGCCATAGTTAGTCTTCAGGTTAACTCAAAATGAATTAAGAACAGAAGTACCTACTAAGCCAGAGAAATAACAAACGATGAAGAAACCTGTAGAAACCTGTAGAAACTTAAGACAGCTAAGACAAGAGCTCAAAAGTATCAGAAAGCTAAGCAAGGCTAAGAGAATAGTGTTTCACTCTGCAAGCATATTGGATAACTTGAATTTTGCCTTAACAGATACCTACACAGAAGAATGAATTGTAGGGATACTTGTGGCTCTAACATATACCCCTGTGCACAAAGGATATGATTTATTGTGCTTCAGGATTGCAATTTCCCATTCACTATATTAATTTGGATTTAAAATCGCTAGTATTCCCGAAAGGCAAATAATTGTTTGTGTCTTGCTGCTTGAAAACCATCTCTCTTCTGTTCTGGGAGACACCTGAATGCTACCCTACTCAAAACAGCTACATCTTGCAGCTTCTACTTGTATATTTTCCCCTCTTGTATTCCGCAACATTTTCCCTCCAAATGTGCTATGCCTAGTGCCCAAAATAAGAATGCAGAGAACAGCCTGTCAGCACAAGAAAGGGAACAGCATCTGCCCAGTTCTGGTCTGCAGCTCCCTGTCGATGACAATGGGGGTGTTGGGGAATCCATTCAGGGCAGGTAGCTTGGGATGCAGCTGCAGGTTGAGCTGTGGGTGGGAGCCCCAGGCAAGGGGCCATGAAGTGCCCACCCAGTGCAGAACAAAAGGCCTGCAGATCTGTGTCCCAGTCAGGGAACTGGGCACTTAGAGACACAGCAGGAGCCAAAGACCTCTTCTGCACTTAGATTGGGAGGGTATAAAAGCCCAGGGTTTCTTTTGTTTAGGGTCCCTCCTCAGAGGCACCAGCTCGAGCTGATATTTTGTTATTGCACTATGATTAAATATTTTTAAGGACTGAGATGTTTGAGACTCTGTGATGGTAAGGAAACCTGGTGTGACTGTGTGAGTGTGGGGCGTGCAGCTGTGAAGGGGCCTTTGTCCCAGCCTGGGTGATGCAGGTGTGACTGCCAGAGTGGCTCCTGGATGGTCACACAGGGAAGTTTCCTCAGCATTGAGGAACAGGCTCAGCAGGTGGGTTTTTAAGTGACTGGAGAGCAGCCAAAAATCAGGAAAGCAAACCAGATGCTTCTTTGGGAAATTTTCTTGCCCCAGTGTTAAGCAAGTTAAACCAGACTCCATGGCTTTTGTTCCTTCAGGCAAAATCTGTGCAGGTCTGACTCTCTTGTTCTCCAGGCTTGAATGAAGAGTGTGTTTTTAATTTCTATTTCCTCCCAAGAAAAAGCTATGAGAAAATTCAAACTGGAAAGGAATTAAACTCATGAACACTTTATGACTGCCTTCAGAGTTTCCTAAATACCAGAGAACCCTAGTATCTGGTTGGGTTGTTATGTTATCAGTGATAACTCAGTACTTGTTACAAAACAGTGTTATAAGTGTTGGTGCTTGCATACACTCATAAAAACACTTGCCCACCCACACACTGTATCAACCTAAATGTGAAGGAGATTTTTTTTCAGGACAATAATACCAGAAATATACTACTTCTTATAAGTAGGTTGCTCTGTCCCTGCTGCCCACCCCTTGCTGAAGCAATATAAGATAATGATCAGACTAAATAAATGGGCTGGTTATATCAGTATAATTGTTTCTACTACAAAAACAATATACATGCATTCATTGGTGTCACTCCTGACAGCGAAACATATCAAAATTTGTAGAATTTACTTTTTACAGGTTAAAAAACCCCCTGAAATCACATTTGTTTGTAGGAGTTTGCTTTCTTTTTTATGACTAGTTAGAATTTTTACATCTTACTATGCATTTAAAAATTTTGACTTCTTTCTGAACTCCTAGAGATAAGGAAAAATTCAAAATTCCACAATAGGCCCCCTAATTATGCTAACTGGTTGCAACAGACAGGAATGTGATTCATCATGAGTGAAATTTATGCTGCCACTGGGAGTGGCAATGGTTTTATATCCCATAGCTCCAGAAGCCCCATCAACAAGCTCGACTGTCAAGTGGACACCGTCAGTCCCGAGGAGAAGGTAAATATCTCCATGATCTTTAATTCTAAATGACAGAACTAGAAATGTCTAATGATCGATATGTCCATTAGGGATATACATACCTGCTTGGCACATATATGTGGCATGTGACAGATTTTGAGGAAGTGAGAATATTTTCAATTTGCTCTGCAGTGTTTTGGATTACATGAAAATGTAGGGACTGTGTGGTGAATTTGTGCTTAACTTTCACAATGGTGCTTCTAAACTTTCCAAGTTTGCTTCTAAAGAAGATTAAAACCATTTGCCACTTCTTCTGTATGAGCCAGATTGGTAGTTTATAGGAGCATAGTCTTTCTATACTTGTTTGATCTTTCAAATATTTATATGGATAATTTAATTCTTCTTATGTAATAGGGGAAATATATTTTCCAAACCTCTGAAGGAAATTATTCAGATTCAGTAAGAATCAAACAAAAAATGACTCAGAATAGTGGAAACTCTAAAATACTGAACTGACTTTCCAATGATCAGATGCTTCTACAACACTTTACTGGATGAAGACAGTGGGAAAAGCCTTGCATAAGAAAGGAACTCTATTTTAGGTCTAAGATATGAAGAGTTTTGCAGAACATTTAAGATTATCTGTTTGTAATAATTGTGATTGTAAATGAAGGGTATTTGGGAAAAAGAGTTTAGGCTGCAGATAAAAAGATATGACTGGAATTTTCTACTATTTCACAATGTGTCTTTGTTGAGAATCTTACTAAGTGAGCCTGTCTGTAGTTCAATTTTCTGTCAAATATTTGTTAAGCAACCAGCCTTAGAAGGACACAGTATGTGAGGCACAGCTGAGTAATACACATAAAGTTTTGAGAGAAAGAAAGAGTAAGGTATGATCAAGGGTGTAATTAATAAGTGCTATGCCTGGATGACTTGAGGCAAAAAGATCAGTATATAATCTGAGCTGGCAGTGTGGTTAGGACAAAGTTAGGCCTAAGTGGCAAACACATAGCTATTGCTTGAGCTGGAGAAGCAGCTCAACTCAGAATACTGTTTCTACAAATGTGCTGCTTCTGCCATTCAGGGTGCTGGTTTTCAGATTCACTGTGAAATCCCAAATGTAGTGAAAAGGGGATTTCCATGAAGTACTGAATAAGTCAGACAAGGTATTGCAAAAAACTTTACCAGCACATCTAAACACAGCAGGTGTTAGGATGAGAAATCTAAATTATTTTTTCCCTTTTTTCAGGTGATCACAGTGCCACTATGTGCTCTCTCAGTGCAGCCAATGCCAGGTTCTGTCTTGACTTTTTCAGAGAGCTAAGGAAAAGAAAAAGAAATGAAAACATCTTCTTCTCTCCGCTAAGTCTGTCAGCTGCCTTTGGAATGGTTGTCCTTGGAGCCAGGGGCAGCACACTCGAACAGATTGAGAAGGTAGGTCTTCTTTGCTTGGGAAAGGGAACAGTGGCAAGAAATGAGCCAAGAGGTTGATAGTAATGTCTGATGCACAGAGGGCCCTTTATAAATACATTATGCTGTTCCTAATACCAAACTTCTTCTTCAGACTAAGCATTATTATTGAATTGAATGTTTAAAAAATACATCAGTGCTAAAGAAAGTGTTTTGAAGGTATCCCTGCACTCTCCAGGGCTCAGAAGAGTGCCTTCCCTTTAATGTGGTTTTCTGCCTTCTCTGGATGCCCAAAACCTCCTTCCTCATGAAGAAAGATTTCATGCACTCATCATCTACTAAAACTACTTGCTCACTTGCAAGGATCTCATGGTAAAGAACAAAGGGGCCTTTCCCCACTGACTGTGTCTGGTTGTATTTTCGGATAGGCTTGTAACACTGCTTTAGCTTTGAAGTATTGCCACTCAGCTGCATTCACCCAACATTTACATTGCAGGTCTTTCATTTCAGAGAAGTTTTGGACAGTACAAGACAGCAAAACAGATACCCTTCTGAGGAGGTAAGACACAACTGCAGCTCTGAGCTGAAGCAACAGGAGCCAGTTTGTCAGCCTTTTTCCTTGAAGACAATCACTTAATCAGAAACCACAGCAGGGCTGATCAGCCCCTCCATCTAGATTTGCAGACCTGCTTATTACTGTTCCTTTATTAGTAATTTAAGGGGCCTTGTGAGATCACACATTTCAAAAGCTGAGCTGTCTCAATACAGGTTTCTAACCAAAACAGCAGTGCAAATCTAAAATGAGATAAGTGCTTCAATTGCTACCTGCAAATGTTTGACTACAGAGTACACCAAAGGCACCTTGGAGCTTGCTTCTCCCAGTCTCTAAGCTAGCAGCCTTTTGCTTAGTGTGCACAGAGACATCACTGTAGGAGACGACAGGGTTTGGAGGTGAACTGGTGCAGGTCTGAAGGGGAACTGTTTTGTCATTCTGTACATCTGGCACAGGGGGAATAGGAGGTGGTGTCCTGGTGCATTTATTCCAGTGCCTGTACCAGCTGGGTGGAGTAGGGTTTCTCACGCAGAGAGAGGCTGCAATTCACCCTCAGGTCCAACTTTGCATAGGAAAGCTCAAGCCTACCACGAAACATCTGTTTTCCTGTTTGAAGTGTGAAGAAGATGAAGGAGTCCATTCCCAGTTCCAGGCTCTGCTGGCTGAAGTCAGTGAACCTGGACCAGGCTGTTGTCTCACCATTGCCAACAGGCTCTTTGGAGAAATTACTTATCCATTCTTCCAAGTAAGTGACTCTGGTGTCCCTTGTGACAGCTCCTAGGAGTGTTGGGGGGAACTCAGCAAAATGTCTTCCATCATATAGCACAGAGGGACATAGGCCTGTCACTGTTGAACCGCTAGCAGAGAGAAAGACTGAGGCTTCCGAATGTGGCAAAGTTCTAACTTTATTAATTAATTCCAACTTATATAGACTTTCAAAGATCACCCAGATTGGGCCAGTTCGAAACCTCCCCCTAAGCTGATTGGCTAGGCTTGAACCGCCCATGTTTCCAGAGACCGTTTCAATAACATCCAAACTTTATCTTTGTTTATAAAACACAGGAAGAAGAAGAGAAAAATTTCTCACGGGAAAAGTCTGTGCTTGCCACATAGGCCTTTTTTACTAATTTCTTTCTTGCTGATCTACTACATGGAATTATCCTGAAGCCACTTAGAAATTATCTATATTCTAAAAATCATCACGTTGCAATAAAATTCTGCAATTTGTACTTTCCAGCAATATCTGGATTCCACAAAGAAATTCTATCGAGCAGAACTGGAACCAGTAAATTTTAAATACACTGAAGAAGAAGTCAGAGACAAAATTAACTTCTGGGTTGAAAACGAGACAAAAGGTAAAGAAAAATTGTGCAGGTTTTTTGAATTGCAGGCAACTGAACCACTTAGGAATAGCACTCTCCAGGTTTTTTCCCCAAAGATAGCAAGATTTATATATATTTAATACTTGCACTTTTTTTTTCTCAATAGGAAATGAATGTAGTAAGAGAAACAAAAATGCCTTGAGTTCCTTGGTTCCAAAGCCCTACATAAATTTTTTTGTCATTTTTCTGACAGCATTATACCACTCTTCAATTTTAAAGAAATAACTATTAATAGTCAAAGTCAGCTGATCACCAGAACAAAGTAATAATTCTTCTTAATTCATTATTTTTAAAGGTAAAATCAAAGATCTGTTTGCTGCTGGTTGTATTGATCCCTCTACTGTACTTGTCCTGGTCAATGCTATGTATTTTAAAGGAAAGTGGGCAGCAGAATTTAAGAAAGAAGACACTAAGGAAATGTATTTCCACCTGAACAAGGTACAGTATGGGCAGGAACTGAAGCAGCTGGGGGATGGAGGTCAGATGTCTGTCTGCTGTAAAAACAGATGGGAGCTTTCCTCCTCTCTCTTATCCCAAGACAAAACAGTCGTCTTCAGTCAGAACAACAGAAGGCTGTATTTCTCTCCAGTTTGACAACCAAATATGTAAATGTTTGTACCAATTCACATCAGAAGTGGTTCTTGTGCAGCTGAGATCCTTGCTGGGCCAAAACCACCAAGAATATGCACTAACTTTGTTGGAGATTTTGCAACTAAGGGTGCTGTTTCAAAATAGTCTGCTCTTGGGACTGAAATTGAGAATTCTGTTCCTCTGCTACTATTTCCAAACAGAACAGTGTGTGCTTTCGGGAAGAAATGTATTAAAGACAAATTATCTCAGGGGAATGTATACATTATTCATCAAGAATTTAATTTATGGTTGCATCAGATGTATCTGTTTCCTCATCTGACATGATAGAAAAAGGAAGGATGTAATAAGGAAGTTCTGAGTAAAGTAATTTGGCACCATTAGAAAGGGAAATGTAGTGTTTATGTTTCCAAATGGATAACTTCATTGGCACCTACAGTTGAGAGGAACACATGAATGCTACAAGTACATTAAAACCATGACCAGTGCAAATAATGCTTTTGAACTGAACTCTAACCTCAATACTGAAACCAATTAAAACCAGGGTGATAACTTCTGTGTTTTCCATTTAATATATTTCATGTGTTCCAGAATGAGAGAAGGAAAGTGCAGATGATGTTTCAAGAAGGATATTTTAACATGGCCATCATAAGGGAACTGAAAACCAAAGTTATAGAGCTCCAATACTTCAATAATGAACTAAGCATGTTCATTCTTCTTCCTGAAGATGACTGTGGGGACTTTGCTGGTCTAGAACAGGTAACACTTCATTTTCTCTCTAGTAATGTATGTAGAGAGCAATGCTTTAGCATTGCTCCAGTGTGGTCAGAAGACTAGTGGGAAAAACTGAACTTCCTGTCCTTCATTACGGTGGCAATCATTACTCTCAATGCAATCAATACTATTGATACCTTACAGCTTGAATGTGCCCTCACTTATGAAAAACTCGTACAATGGACCAGCTTGGATACGATGGAAGCGCTGAGAGTGAAGGTGTACCTGCCCCAGTTCAAGATGGAGGAAAGTTATGTTCTCAACAATACTCTCCAGGAGATGGGACTAATGAATGTTTTTGACTGGGGAAAAGCTGATTTGTCAGGAATCTCTATGAAAGGTGGCTTGGTTGTGTCCAAGGCCATCCAGAAGACAATTGTGGAAGTCAATGAAGAGGGCACTGAAGCAGGTTGTGCCGCAGGGCTTCTGGCAATGCCTCTGTGTTGCCCAGTAACTTACGAGTTCAGAGCTGACCGTCCATTCCTCTTCTTCATCAGACACAACCACACCAACACCATTCTCTTCTTTGGAAGATATTCCTCTCCTTAAGGGGAAGTTATATTGGAAATTAGATCTTTCTCCCCCCTTACATCCCAATTAGCAAGCAGTAAGGACAAAAGACAAAACAAAAGACATTTCTCTCAACTTTATCGTAAAGTCTGGTTTGCTATAAATAAAAAGACTACCTGAGAAGAGCCAAATTAACTATAAAAACCTAAACTCCTTGAAATTCAGGCATGTTTCAATTTTAGGAGGCCTCATGAAAATGACATCTACCTTAAAATACACTATGCAAAATTTGCCAAAAAGCTGTACACTTCTAGACAGATCTGCAAAGAAAATTTTACTCTGAGCCTTTCCTAATGCAGTATGGATCCAATAAACCCATGATTTTAGTGCCCTAAATATAAGTGATACATTCTCTCAGATGAAGTAGACAGGAGGATAGGGATCTGAAATAAAAGCATAACCTCAGGTACTTGGTCTCTTATTGCGTTACCTACCCAAGACCTCAAGGAAAATATCACTTTATAGGGGAGTAGCAAGGTATTCCCCTGGGCCTCCTATTAAATATTGATTTGGGGCAGTGTTTCAAGCTGGAGCTCTCAGGGTTTGTTCTCAGAGAGTAGAGAACACAGAAGATTTTCTGGTGTAATTTTACTTGTTCTCAAGAAGGCCAGACCCATTACTTATTTATTTTTTCTGTGAAAAACCCCATATGTGTGAGCAAGTTCTCCAACCTCCTCAGAAACTTCTATGTAACAAAAACAGGGTTTCAGAATAATGAGACAATTTTCTGACAAGGCCTGCTCTGTGATGGCTGGGAATGAAACACATAATTCCCACATTAAACTTCGAGTAGTGATCAGCCATTCTCACTTTTAAGAGCCAGCTCTGTTTGTGCCTCAGGTAGCATGATTTTTTTGTTCCAGCTATTTTATTCATCATTAACATAAAAAATTAAAAAATCTATAGTGATGGTATTTAGAGGGGCTGCCTGTGTTTGTTTTTATTATTATTATTATTATTATTTATCATAATAAACCCACTGCAAGTTAAATATTAAATGTAGTAGTCAGCAGAATTAAGTGGACAGAGGACTAGTTTAATATAGCAAGTATATAATGGTAATCGTCTTCAAAAATGTAAATGACACTTAAGTCTACCTCCCTCTTTTAAATATTCATCATGCTGAGTTTAGGCACAGGACAATTCAACATTAGGATATATAAACTCTGACACTTATCCCTCCATTATATGATCACTATTACTTTTCTGACTTGAGGATGAACAGTTCTCTGGGATGCAAATCAAGAGAAAAATTTCTGATAAAGCTAATTTTCTTGCTGATGATCTAGTTCCCTAAACCACCTCCTGGATGCTGTGGAGTAGGTGGTGGGGAGGCATAGCACAGGGTCACAAGAAGGCAGCAGCCTGCCCAGTTTGGCAGTAGGCAATATACACAACGTAGTCCAAAATACACAGATACATGAAGAATACTTGCTTTTATGGGAAAAATATTCCACTCTTTGATGACTCACTTCTCCTTTTCCTGTTACTCACTGACGGGAAGAAGCTAAACACTGCAAGCATAATGGTGCCATTTCAGAACTGATGATTCAAAGGGCTTTTCCAATGCTCAGATATGCAGGAAAAATTACAGTAAATTGCAGTACTCAACACAAATTGAATTGCTAAATAAAGCAGACCCATTATAGTCCGTGGAGATATCTCATGTGATTGCAATTGCAATATGAAATGCAGCCTGAAATAGTAGAATTACCTGTACAGACACAGTTTTCTTATCAATTAGCTGGTAAGAGAAGAGATCACAAAACACAGGCTGTTAGCTCTTTGATAAATTAAGTATGCAAAAAAAAGCTATACATGTTTTTCAACAACTGCTCTTGGAATTTTGTGTATATCTGGTTTGTCTCCAATATAAATTGCTTAGGTTAAAAGAAAAAAAAAAGTAAAATGAACAGTATGAGAATTTATCAGCTTGCATAATCAGGCCTATATATTTTCAGATGAAGTGTAAAAGAAAAAGAATTAATGTGATAAATGTAAGTGCTTTAACATATCCTCCTAAAGAGTACAAGCCTCAAAACAGGAATTCTGTGTGTGAGCAAAGGAGAAGGTGTGGCTGAAACAATGATGTCACTTAGTTTACTACAGCAGAAGTACTTTTGTACTATAATTTAAAAACAAAAAACCAAAAACTTGCCCTAGGGATATCTAGTATACCCTACATATCTAGTGATATCTGTGTATCACAAAATACAGTGTAAATTATATTTTTAAAAATCTATCTTCTCCTTCTGCAATCTCTTTTTCTTATTGCCATTTTAATCTACAAAACATCTAAAAATGTGGTGAAAAACACCAGGAGCTGGAAAGTAGCCTCCTGCTGCTAGGGTAGTGGTAGCAGCTCCTAGTGTGGAGGGCAGTGCTCCCACAAAATCATAGATGTTTACTTAAACACAGAATGTAAGCCCTCCACTCTGGCAGCAAGTGCTTCTCCTGTGAGAAACTGTAGCTTGTAAAAGTGCAATGCCAAACAATAGAGCTTGCAGAGCAGAAAAACTCTGAATGGTGTGTGAAGCAGACACATCCCTGAAGGTCATCCCACTGCCTCCTCCCCAGGGACAGGCTCAATGCCAAATTTTGAACCATGCCAGCACACATGACAGCCTAAAAATGTGTAGACTGGCAAAAAACAAAGCAAAAGATGTCAAATACTATTTGCATGAGAATCTATGGAAAGGTAACATCCATTTGTCCCACATTAGGCAGATCTGTATCTTTACATAGCCTGACTACTGAGTAACTCTTGATTTACATTTTCACATTTCCACTGAACTCTGTTCTCTCTGATGGTTGCAGTTCTCCTCACTTTTCTCTGAAACTGCGCTTTCCTTCAAACAGTTTCTTAGTACTTATATATGACATATTTTTTATTACAACTTCAAAAGATTTGCAACGGATAGGCAAGAAGGGCAAAGGAAGATTTTTGGACTGTCACTGAAAAAGCCAAAGAGGGCAGCTTTGAGCCGCACTCTCCCCCCTCCCCCCATATGAAGACTAGTATATATTTCCATCAAAATATAACTGGTAGAAGGTTTTATAGTGGGAAGTCCTGGTTCCTTCTGATCCCAGTAAGAAAGGCACTCAGGCACAGTAAAGTGCACAGTCTGAGTGATGCAGACAGACAGGCCATCCAAAGCATAAGCAAACATTATTCTCAAACACTGGCCAAAAGTAGATTTTAACTTGTTTGTCTTGCTTTGTTTGCGGTACTACACTTGTAGCTTTTGAATTTCAGGAGAAGCATCTCTTTTTCCCCAGGTCCAATGCTCTAAGCAGGCAAAGTTACAAAAGAGCAGATGACTGGTGACTGCATATGGATAGCTGGAACTCTGATGTGAATATGTGAAAATGGGAGAATAAGCAAAGACACAGTACAGCTCTTTGCACACAAAACCTGTGCCCTCAGGCAGTAATGGTCTGATAAGTATGGATAAAGTAAAAGCTACAGCCCAGCTCACAGAATAAGGAATATTGAGTGAAGTGAGAGGAAAGCTCCTCTCTAGATTTTCCCATCCTTGTTGTTGCTATAACATCCTCATTCTGAGTTGGGAAACTAAAAGCCACCCCAAATATTAGGCTTTGCACATACATCCCTGAATTTCAGCAAAACAATAACACTGCTAAGGGTAAAGTAGCTCCTCTTCCTTTTCACAGAGGGTGCTCCTACTGCTGTATGCTGTGTGACTTAGCCTGCACAGATCTGGATTTCTATTATCCACTCCTATGGCCTTTACAGATGCAATATTTGTTTCTTTACTGCTCATCAAGTCTATTATTCAATGAAGAATAATAGCTTTTTACAATTGAATTATATTTTATATTGTGCATTATGATTGTCTAACAGACCAGAATGTTCCTGCAGACAGATTCTGTAGTTTGTTCACCTGCCATAGTTACAAGGTATGGAAGATCTATGAGAATGGCCTGTGCAAGTACCATGGGCCTTGTTGCCATGACCTGCACAGAATGAAAATGAAAAGCTGACTCTCAGTCATCCTTTAAATCCTGCTCTCTGGTTTAAATAAATTTACAAATACCTGAATACTCCAGGCTCAGGCTTACAGCCCAAGAAATACGTTATTCCTGACTTTCCTCAAATCTCTTCCTGTACCATGCCCATCCTGAGACCTCTAATTAATCTCAACAATGTTGCTCTAAATGGTTTCATCAAAATTAGGTTTTAACAAAATATGCTTTCTCCTCAGAGCCCTTCTCCTCTCCTCCTGCACACCTATGCTGTAGACCCTTGTAGTTTGGCCTCAGGTAAAATAATGTAGTCTCACCTAGGTAGAGAAATAGATGTAGCTATGCTTTTAACAAGTACAAGCTGTACACCACACCAACCTTTGGACTCCAAGAACATAATGGTTGTGTTTCGGCAGACCAAAACACCTTTCAGTACTACTTCAGTCTTGAAAAATAAGCAGGAAGTGTTTGGTTTGTTCCTCCATGGAAAAAAAATCCATTTGGCTTTGCTTGGAATTACATTATTTTGCCAATGTCAGACAGTCACCGTTCTTGAGGAACTTCCCTCCGTTCCACCACACATATGCTGCAGTGGGTCGTTGCATATCTATCAGACCGTCAGCAGTTAGCCCAGCATCCTCCTTTCCCCTCATGCTTGCTGGGAGTACTGTGTTAGAGTGCTTTCTGCGCTGACAGTGCCTCACAGCTGAGAACAAGAGAAAGTTACAGCAAACGCTCAAATAATTCATTTTTAAATTAGGTTTTACTCCAATAAATAAAGGTTGGCTTGCTGCAGATAGAGTACCAGGTTAACACTGGTCTGCTCAATGCTTCAAAGTGCAATGAATCAAGAGGTTGTGACGAAAGGCAGTGACTGAAAAGATGACTCCTTGAAAGCAACAGTGGGAGTGTCTCAAATCATGCAATATATATCACCAACAGCTCAGGGAAACTGTTTAGGTTCAGCTGGCAAGCTGGATTATTACATGCCTCTTTGAAGATTTTGGGGTAAGTATTTCTCCAAGAAAATGTAATTTTTAATCTGTATTCCTTAAGATGTAAAAAAAAAAAGGGATATTTTGTTTAAGAGCTTTAAGGTAAGTATAAGACAGGTATGTAAAAAGACAGCGGGCACAGTAATTTTGCCTTGCCTTATCAATATGTCTTATACTGTTTGACTGTCAAATACTTTTAGGTGTGCAAAATATGTGGTTTGTGCACCACAGCATGGAGAAGAAATAGTTCTTTTTCATTGAAAATCTGTTGTCACATTAAAACTATCCTTTTATAATTTTAATAATTGGGAATAAAGGCATTTCTCTTTTCTCAATCTCACTCCCTGACAAAACCCATCTTTTATATATACGTGTGAGTGTGTGTACATATATATGCATGCTTATGCTAAAAAGCATCAGCAGAGATTAAATGTCTGAAACAGGACAACAGGAAAACCCTAAATTTATATGTCAGCATCTAAGCAGCTGGCTGGCTTACAGAGCAACTTACTGCTATTATTCCTATAAATTACAGGAAAGCAACATCCAAATTCGTGGCTGGTTGTACTAAGCAACAGTAAGAAGTGCACAATGAGTATAGTGAGTTGACTACCTTTGGTTTAAAGATCTAGAGCAGCCACAGAAGAAATGAAGTATTAAATTTGCATTGTCCCAAACACTATTCAGAGCCCACTGGATGGCCATAGGAAAACTCATCCATTCCAGGTTATATTTATCATATTGAAGGATGCATGAAACTTTGTATTTCCTAAAAGGCAAGTATAAGGTCCTATCTTGCTTATGAGATAGCATCTTGCCAAAAGAAAATAATCGTGTTCAGATATAAATAGGTCAGGAGTTACAATATTTCTAATGATCACAGAATTTGTAGCCTTCAAATCATTCACTGGTTCAGCATCACAAAACCAGCAATGAACTGGCAGTTTCTGTGCTATTGGCAGTTCTTTTTAAAGTAAGTGTAATATATCATGACGATAAACTCTTATTTCCATTTGCTTTAGGTAACACTGATTTCACAATGGGCTCCATCAGTGCAGCAAATGCAGAATTTTGTTTTGATGTGTTCAAAGAGCTGAAATTTCACCATCCCAATGACAACATCTTTTATTGCCCCCTGAGCATGATTGCAGCCTTGGCCATGGTCTATCTGGGAGCAAGAAACAACACTGAGTATCAGATGGAGAAGGTAAGTTACATAAATGGGTACAAACACTTTGATCCCAGCAGATTATCCATTTTCATCTTCCAAACCTGCCTAGCAAAAGAATGGCTTTCCAAACTGTGAGGTTTGGTTCTGGAGCTATTTTTCACTTATTGCATTTCCCCATGGAGGGCAAGAACAGCCTCTGCTTTTCATTAAGAGCAGTTTTAGAGTATAGTTAAGCCAGGTCTCTTGCTTCAGTTTATATTGTCTCACAGATCTGATTCCTTCCGGGTGGAAAGGAAAACTTGAAACATACAAAAGATGAAACATTCATAACATAAGACTCACAGTTATATGTACAATGGAATAAGGCTGTAGCTAGTTTATAGACTGAATATCATTAACTGGAAAAGAAGGGATTTAAGCTGAAGATCAAATTTTCAGTATGGCACGTGGTTTAAAGCTCACATGAAATTTCTTAGTTTATCTATATGTTAGTCCGACTTGGTTAGTGAAAACCTACAGTTTCAGCATAAACATCAGTGACTGTCAGTGGACTTCACATACCTAATTTCTACTTTCAATTGCAGGTTCTTCACTTTGACAAAATTGCAGGACTTGGAAGTATACAGACCAAGGTACAGAAACCTAAGGTACATTGATTTCTTTTTCACATTTTTTTCCTGAGAACAGACTGTTCTGATTGTGCTTTTAGTAGATTCAACACATTCCCAAACCTTTGCTAGTTCTCTTAATTTAAGAGATATAAGTTAAAAAAAAAATCAACTAACCACCAAAACACAAAGAGCAAGGGCAACAAAACAAACACCGAGTGAAAAACCAACAGCAAAAACAAACAAACAACCAACCCAAAACACCACCAGAGAAAGAAGACAGGCTGCACATATTGCAAGTGCCAGGACAGGATAGGATGCTTTGGGCACCAGAATACACTTTTGTGTGAATGAACTCCACAACTGCAAAGGTTGCTGGGGCACAGCACTTGAAAGGGTCTCAGTACTTGAAGCCAGGGTACAGTTGGCAAACCTACAGCTGAGACTCCAAAGTGGGACGGGAAGATGCTTCATTAGAAAAGACCCCAGAATCCTCAAAGGGTGGAAAGTAACCACACTCTTACAAAGCTACAGGGACTTTTCCAGTCTCCAATTGCCACTGCTACCCCAAGAGAACCATGAGGGGTCCCAGTACCTTGATACCACCTGTATGCTGTTGTCCGTGCTAATCTGCTGCCTCTGTAAAGGTAACAAAAGCCATGGAGCCTGGTCTGTCCTCATTTACTTGGGATCCAAAACACAAGGGACGTAAAGACACCTTTTTTTCCTTTTTTTTAAAAATAAAGGCAGTATCTAAAGCTAGAGCATTTAGGGACTCATTAAGCATTTAGAAAGGAGCAGTTCAACACAATTATTCTAAAAAAAATAAAGTCCCAGCTACTGTTTATCATTGTGCAACTTTCTTACATGCTTTTAGCCTGTGTCACCTTGCATACCATTCTTGGGATGTAAGACAGATGGTACATTTTTTTCACTGTTTTACAAGGCGCTTGCTGACTCCCTTGCCACCTAACTCTCTTCTTCCATCTGCAGCTTCTGCAAAACATTGCCATGAAAAGGCAGCAGCTGGGAATTAGAGGCTCTGTACCCATGACAAGTCACCAATTGCAACAATTAACACCTGCGTTTTTCTTTTTGCCACCTCATTCCTGAGCTATATGATTTCAAAATCACATGCGAGGTTTTTCTGCCTGTCAACGCTAGAATGAGTGGCATCATCTACTATGAATGAATTTACCTCATTAACTCTTTTACTGAACATCCCTCCCATGGAACTCTTAGACTGTATATTACATGTTAATTTACAAATGTTCAAACACTGTGTGCTTTCCCATGTTATTTGTACCCTATAAATAATGCTCTGTCTCATAAAATAACCTAACAGCTCTACTTTTTTGTCTTCTTATCAACAACTCAGTGTGGCAAGTCTGTGAATATCCACCTATTGTTTAAAGAAATTCTCTCTGATATCACTGCACCAAAAGCCAATTATTCACTCCATGTTGCCAATAGACTCTATGCTGAAAAGACAAGTCAAATCCTACCGGTAAGTGCTCTCTGCTAAACCTTGTATAATTCTGTAATCCAGGAGGACTGGCCAGAGTAGTTGATCAGGTAATCCAATGGTCCCTACCGGTGTGGATTTACATGGCTTTTCCCTTTGCCTTGGCCTGAAAACAGTCTAAACAGAAAGCAATTTGAGGTAAAAATATGACCCTATTAAAAAATAAATGGAGTAATAAAATTATTAGTAACATATTTCCCCATACCCCACTTGCTCCCCTAAAGCATTGCATTTTAATTGGTTGTTTGGTGGTTTTTTTAGGAAATAATTTGACTTTGGCATATTTCTTCACTTGAAAACTCACTTCAAAAACAAATTTTTAAAGTGTCAAAATCTTTCTTTCACATTTTAAAAACAAAAGATACAAATATTCTAAATCAAAGCAATTTCTTATAACCTAAAATAAGGAAAAATGCTTTAAAAAAAGTGAAGTGCACTTAAAGATAATAAAATAGTCTGAAATGAACCTGAAAACAGTGATTTTGGATCAGGCTTTCTTCCAGAAAATATTTAAACATTTGCAATATACGGTCTGAACTGGCCAAGTAATAAAAACGTCAGATCTAAAACTGCCATGAAAGAAAGTATTTTTTCTGGCCCAGCTTTAGTAAATTCCTTCACGAAGAAAGCAATGAGAACACCTTAACCATGACATCATTATAAAAAGCCTATTAGCTGTATTTTATTTCACTTTATACTGTTTTTAAAGCATTACTAATTCGGTAGCTACAATTGATATTTTTACAGATCTACTTAAAATGTGTGAAGAAACTGTACAGATCTGGTCTAGAAATGGTCAATTTCAAAACAGCATCAAATCAAGCCAGACAGCGCATTAATTCCTGGGTGAAAAATCAGACAAACGGTAAGTCAGACAAGAATATGGAATATACTACCCTCTGACAACTGTATTTTAGCAATTTCTGAAAAGGCTAAAATTAGAGGAGAAATTTCCTCCTCCTGACACCATTAATGGATATTTTCTATGGAAAGGAATGACTCTATTGTACCAGTGTGGCACTAACAGTGCGTTTTAAATACATCTGGCAAAGGCAGAGGTGCTATGATATGCACATTATTTATGCACACTTTTTGTGTCTGGAGAGCTTAACTCATGCAAGGTTAGTCCCAGCTTCTCTAATATTGCCATAATTTTACAAGGATGTGCTGGATGGGTAAGAAGTGGGCTTCTAGGGGAGAAAGCAAAGCACACTAAGCTGATGGTGGTAAATAAATGATTCAGAATCTTGTGTGCATTTATTGTGTTGAGGTGGGAGGAAAAACCAAGACTGAATTGAAAGAAAGAAACACAGTGAGAAAGAGAAAATCTGTATTGGTACTTCTCTCTCCTTTTCCTTCTTTTCTATATAAATATTTTTTCCCCAAGCACTTCTTAGAAATATTCTTGGGGATCTATAACACACTTGAACCTACCTGTCTTCTTGCAGAAATCTCTGGCCAGATACCAATCTTTCAGTGTATTATTAAATCATCCTCATGAAACTTAATTCCATGTGCAGACTCACAGAGAAGGAAAAGTCAAGTGAAGCGGCTGCATGTTAATTGCCTTCTAAAATGCTAGATTACTGCTACGAAACTCACCACTCTGTGTCCTGCTTCTTTCTTAAAGGACAGATACAGGATTTTCTCGAACCAAGCTCTGTTAATCTCCACACTGCGCTGGTCCTTGTGAATGCAATTTACTTCAAAGGGATATGGAAGACCCCATTTAAAGATGAAGACACTCAGGAAGTGCCCTTCAATGTGACAGAGGTGGGGGGCACAGACACAGCTTCTGGCCAGCTGTGTATCTTTTGTATTTACAATTCTGGGTGATTCTGGTCATTGGCTGGGTGATTTACCTGGGTCCCTCCCTGTCACATTTACAACAGCTGTGTCTGACCTGAGCACATCAGCAGCTGAGACAAAAATGGAGACACAGCTCTTCTTCAAAGACAGCATGACTGAAGATTGAGTCCTGTCTTTTCAAAGGCCTTGTACATTTGTCTGACCAAAGAAAAAATTTGCTCTCTCAGCATATTGTCTCACTTCTCTGTTTTTGCAGCAAGAGAGCAGACCTGTGCAAATGATGTGTCAGAACAACACCTTCAAAGTGGCAAGAGTGGCTGAAGATAAAATTAAGGTTCTGGAGCTTCCATACACCAGTGGAGAGCTGAGCCTGTTGGTGCTGCTGCCTGATGACATCTCTGGCCTGGAGCAGGTATGGCCCTGGCAGGAGAAGCAGAAGAGTTATGACTTCAATGGGGCTTAGCTGCTGTCAGACCTTTTGCTGTCCATTGACATTCCAGCTGCCCCCACCAGGGCTGTGCTGGGCAGGCAGGGGAGCACAAAAGCTGCCCAGGTGCTTCCAGGTTGTCAGGCAGAGCCTCTTAGGAGAGCCCTGAATTCATTTATATAAAATGAAAGTAATGCAGAGTAGGGCTGCTGTTGCTCTGCAGAAGAGGATGTATATGCAGGCGGTGTTATAAAATTACCTATCTGGACTCAAGAAAGGTAAAAATGAATGCAGTTGGTATTATATGAACAATTACTCTTATTTCAGCAATATTTTTTAATTATAAAGTAGAGTTATTACAGATGTAGAAAAGTTTGCATTTGTTAGGTACTATCAACTGTAGGTAAATTTCATGGCCTTTTTTTTGCAGTCTCTTTTACAAGCTGACTAACTTGCTAGGCTGTGAACTGTTGGGGTTTGCCTCATGAGACATGATTAGTTGGACAAATTGGATGTGTCAAGTTGGTAAAGACCTGAATAAAAGGACAGTGTCAGGCAGTACTGGAGAGGCAATTAATAAACTGCAAGAAGGATGCCAATAGGATGTACTTCAGGAACCATTCTGGTTGGGGTTTTGCTTTTATGATAGTCTTGACAGAAATGAATGGTGGGAAGAAGTTGGATTTACATACCAAGCATTTCATTCCCTGCCTTTCTTTGCAGCTTGAGAACAAAATCAGTTTTGAAAAACTTACAGAGTGGACTAGTTCTGAGGTGATGGAAAAGAAGAGAGTGAAAGTGTACCTCCCTCGCATGAAGATCAGGGAAAAATATAACCTCACAACTGTCTTAACATCCTTGGGTATCACTGACCTGTTCAGCCCCTCGGCCAATCTCTCTGGCATCTCTTCAGTAGAGGGCCTGAAGCTATCTGAGGCCAACCATGAGGCATACATGGAAGTCACTGAAGAGGGCACTGAGGAGGCTGGGTTGGCAGATGACACAGAAGACATCCAACATTCTTCTGAGCTTGAAGAGTTTAGGGCTGACCACCCATTCCTTTTCTTGATCAAACACAACCCAAGCAACATGATCCTCTTCTTTGGTAGATATTGTTATCCCTAAGGAGAAAAGGTCTGGAAATAAGGCTTGCCTATCCTTAAGAAACAGACCCCCTTTAGTACTGTAGTATAATCTCATCTCTTCAATACTTTCTCTAAATGGAAAGGCTACTCTAAGTCATGCCCCTTCATGAAGCTTCCATAGCAAAGACAGACACACCTGCAGATGAGGAAACAGCAGCAAGTGTGTTTGCTCCTTTCCCTTCTCAGACTGGTTTCAGTGTTGATTTAGCCAAACAAAGACTAACCCACAGAGAATAGAAGCACTCACAAGCCAGGAACGGGTCAAATGATTTTCACTTGAAGAACTAGTCATGACTCCAAGTCTTTGGTATTCCATTACATGGAAAGTCATGGGCTCTGCTCATTCTGTTCCCTGGTACTATCTTGCGGACAAACTCATTTTTGTCATTGAGATCCCCAGTCTGGAGGAGATGCTTGTGGACAAGATTCTGCTATGCAGGGTATCAACTGGTGCCTATGTAATTTTTTTTTTTTCACTTAGCTGTTGGGAAATGGTGTACATATCCACTATCACCAGAGCTGTTCTCTCTCCATCAGTACCTCATGTAACCCTGAATTTCTTTTAGAGGTTCTCCAAAGTCATGGAGAGTTTCCCTTGCACTTCAAAATGTTCAAGAAGATCTAACTTTGTGTAGGTGCAGTTATGGCTTGTCACAGAGTGTAGATTCAAAGCCTGAAACGTGGATATCTGGATGGTCCAGAGGGTCCAGGACTCAGAACTGCCAGGCAAAAGAGTTGTCTGAATTCTTTTTTAAAACATTGGAAATCACTTCAAATTTGAGAACATTTTGATTTTTGTGAAAAATCCTGTAAGTGGTATTAAAGGATCTGATTTCACCATGGGAAATAGTTTTTTGTGAAAAAAACAGAGCTTTTAAAATAATCCCTCTCTCTGTTGATCTTGCTTACCAAGTAAACTTCAATTTCTTCCTGGAAAGCTCTCAGATGTTCAAAACTCAAGTACATTATTATTCTGTTAATGTAGCTGCGCTTCTTTGTTCCTGTGATAGTTCAAGACTACATCTCTTGTTTTCAAGAAATACAGGAGAATCCTAATATTCTCTGTCTTTTTTTTCTCCTATGTATCCACTAGCATCTCTGAGTGTGGATATATTGACTCAATATTATGACCTGTTTTCATTCTAATCATATATTACTGATTTTGATACATATAATTGATTTTTCCCCTAACATAATAAAAGAAATTCACAAATTCTTGTCATGAAATTATGTGACTTTTCTTAGTTTTCTGGATGACAAACCCTTAAAAATATTATTACATTGGTAACTGTTGTGAGCAAAATGGAATTTAGTACAAAATCCTCCTGTTTTTAGAATTAATAAAGTATGTAGATATGAAGTTTCCTACACAATTATGAAATACATGAATGCACATACCTAGAGTTTGATTCCTCTCTGTAGACAGATTACTAAGAAATAGCCCAATAGAATATTAACTTGTTCTTACGTCTTTTTTCAATACAATTCCAATGGGTATTAAAGATGAACTGACAATTAGTCAGATAAATATTTCAAGGAACAATTACACCAGCAACTCTGCCATTTAAGATGATGAAATAATCTGAACAATCATATAACTCATAAGGCATAAGAAAGAACAAGTAGATGGACAACTCTCAGGCAAAGCATTTCCCCACTGAGAGTTTTGAGAGGAGGTACTCTGTCATTAACATAAGTTATTGCAATAAAAAGGGACAGGGAAACCCTGGATGTATGTATAAACTGGCGAACAAGACACTAGAGAGCAGCCCCACAGAAAGGAATCTGGGGGTCCTGGTCAATAGCAAGTTGAATCTGAGTCAACCGTGCCCTGGCAGCCAGGAGGGCCAAGCCTGTCCTGGGGTACATCAGGCACAGCATCGCCAGCCGGGCAAGGGAGGGATTGTCCTGCTCTGCTATGCACTGGGGCAGCCTCACCTCGAGTGCTGGGGCAGTGCTGGGTGCCACAATACAAAAAAGACAACAAGCTATGGGGAGCATCCAAAGGAGGGCCATGAGGATGGTAAAGGGCCTTGAGGTGAAGCAATACAAGGAGCAGCTAAGATCTTGATTGGCTCAGCCTGGGGAAGAGATTGAGGGAAGACCTCATTGCAGTCTACAGCTTCCTCACATGGAGAAGCAGAGGACCAGGAACTCATCTCCTCTCTGGTGACTAGTAACAGGACCTGAGGGAATATCAGGAATTTGTGTCAGGGGAGGTTTAGGTTAGATACTAGGAAAAGGTTCTTCACCCTGAAGGTGGCTGGGCACTGGAACAGGATCCCAAGGGAAGTGGTCACAGCACCAGTCTGACAGAGTTCAAGAAGTGCTTGGACAGTGATTTTGGGTACATGTTGTGATCCTTGTGGCTGTTGTGTTCAGGGTCAGAAGTTGAACTTTAATGATCATGATGGGTCTCTTCCAACTCAGGACATTCTATGATTCTATTTCCACCTTAACACCTAGTGTGTTATGAAAAAAGCAGGTCTGTAAAGGAAAGAAGTTGGTGCTACTTGTCTGACATCCACATTATTTGAATATCATCAGGATATTTGTGATACAGATTCAGTTGTTTTTTCAGTGGTAAAGACAGCTGTTTTACCAAGTATACTTGAATTTTTGTTCTTTAGGAATTAAAGCAGTAATATAAACTGTTCCAAGTGATGCAAAACTTGAACATCTCAAGGTTTCCCATAAGCAGTTTAACCACTTTCTCTGTTTCTCATAGCCAGAAGTAGTTGAGCAAGTCTGTTAAATTTAAAATCCTGTACACTTAAACAACAAGAAAACTTCAAAAGGGTTGCATTTGCAACCTTTCCTTCCTATGATTATTAAACTGGAAAGTGCTTAAAGTACCAAGATATGCCTCAGTGACCAGAGTTGTTTCCTGAACAACAACAATGGTCAAAATGAAGGAATGGGAAAAAGCAAAGGGGCCGTGAGACTTAGAGGCAAGTACAAAGCTTCTCCTTTCCCAAAAGAAAAGACAGGAGGAGGAAAAAGTGCAAATTTGAAATACTGTAGGAAACCTGTAACTCACTTTAATATTTGCTTTTACCAATATTAAACTACTCAAAAAGTTTTTCATGAAAAAAAGGCTAAAATAAATAAACCTTGAAAACCTCCTTGTTGCTGCTGGTATTTTTATCATAGCTTTCCAAAGGGTTTTCTGAAGAATTGAGGCCATTTTCCTCTTACAGACTGCTGTGCAGCACCAGAAATAAGGCTTAGCAGGTAACAGGACAAAATCCGAAACCTGCATCTTATGGTACAAATTGCACCCCTCCAGAAAGCACAAAGAGACATCCAAGGCTTTGCCACAATGAGGCAACATTTCTCTCCATACAGCATGGAAACAATACTCGCCTGTGAAACATGCCATACACTCCTTTTCCAAGTGCCTCATCCACACCACACTACTTTCTTTGCACATTAATGTGCAATAACCCTGCTCTCTCCCTGGAGATCTTCCTCTAGATCTAACATACAAGCACACAACAGCTGAGATTGAAAGTGACTTCTGCTGATTTTCTCTTCCAAGCTCCCCCCTTCATTTAGAGTCAGCAGGTTGTCTGGGACCATGTCCTTCTGTGTTTTGAATATTTACAAGGATGGAGACTCCACAGCCTCTTTGGGCAACCTGGATTTACCTCCCTATCCATAAGAAAATGTATTTTCTTATGTTTCAATGTAATTTATGCTATTTCAGGTTGTGTCCCTTCTCTCTTGCCTGTTCACAGGAGAAAGCCTAGCTCTTCTTTTTACTCTCCCATCAAGAAGATTATGCACATGGATAAGATCCCCCTGCACTTTCTCCCCTCCAAGGTAACAAGTCCCATCTCTCTGAGCCTCTCCTCTCATGACAGACACTTTAATCACTTCATCATCTTTGTGGTTCTCTCTGGTCCTGATCCAGTACATCCACATCTCTTTTGTACTGGAAAGCCCAGAGACAGACACAGCATTCCAACTGTGGCCCCACCAGCACAGAGCCGAGGGGCAGGAAAACCTCCCTTTAGCTGTTGGCAATGCTTTTTCTAAGGCATCTCCTTGTGCTGTTGACTTTCTTTGCCACAAGGACACATTGCTGACTCACAGTTAACTTGGTGTCTGACAGGACCCCCAGTTCTTTTTTTCAAAGCTAAAATGATGGCATGGACCCTTGTGCAGCAACATTTCTCCTTTTCTGCAGCAGTCTTTTCCTGCAGGAGACATGTCAGGATATTGTTAAGAATCTCAGTAGGCTACTATTCAGAGGAGAGGAAGGCTTTTG
The DNA here is from genome assembly GCA_013397955.1 of Grantiella picta. Lineage (NCBI taxonomy): Eukaryota > Metazoa > Chordata > Aves > Passeriformes > Meliphagidae > Grantiella > Grantiella picta. The sequence goes on along the minus strand of VZRM01008892.1, from coordinate 81,314 downwards.
TGGAAGGATGCTTGTGTTGAAGCAAACCAAGAGATTAGTTTATCCTATTTTGTGCAGAAGAAAAATGCTATTTTTCCCTGAAGCATGTGCCAAGATAAAGGACATGCAGGGCTGACTTCCAGTGAGTGATGGCAGGTGGCAGATGACAGGCACGGTGACATGAGCAATATTAGTCACAGGCTGCCACAGACAGGTTTCTCTGTGGGGAGAGACACTGATAATTAAGCTCCCATGTGGAACAGACAGTTAACTGCTGTGTCAATGCCAGTGGCCACCCATCCTGCCCTGTGTTTATGCCGAGTGTAAGGACCTGGTTACCTTGCTGCCTCCTTAGCAGCCAGTGAGTAAGGCCATCCACAGCCTCACCCTGGCTGCTGGCTGACTCCATGGACTTGAGGGATGGAGAAGGGACTTCATATAAGTTGTGGTGACTGATAAAGGGACAACTGTGTGTGTTGGTCCAGAACCTGTATAGCTGCAGACCCTGGATGTTGTGCGCACTGCTAAGCAGATGCAATGAGAAAGGGTGAGTGACTTTTGACTAAATCCATCATGGGATTCTTCTGAAGATGCCTTCACTGCCAAAACTGAGGTATGCAAATCCCTATCAGAGCATGTGAGTGACCAGGGCAGCACTGCAAGCAAAGACGCCCAAACAATTCAGGATGACACGGGGCTGATGACGAATGGTATCAGGTGGGGTAAGAGCTCCTGTCTGAAGGAGCTTGACCAGACACCTAACTTTTCTTCAGACTGGGGGAAGAACACAGTCCTACAGGACAGCTGAGAGAGAAACCATCATTGATAAGTACAGCATCAAGGGCTGCAGTGGCAGCTAACTGAACAATCACTGGCACTCACTCTGAGCAAGACAAACATGAAACAATCAAAATGCTCCTTCCCACTGACAAAAGAACAGCAGCATGGATGCAAACTAAATCTTGAGCTCTGCGTGGGATGTTGTGATTGGATGAGAGGTTTTGTTCTGTGAGCTGACCTGGACTTCATATCCTTTTGTAAAGGTTCAAATGTCCAAGATTCTGTTGGTTTAGGGACAGCACCACAATGAAATGCCTTGCAAAGGAAAGGGCAGCAGAGCCTTAGCTGACCTCTTTCTTGGGACAAGCATTGTCAAACAAGGATATGTGGATAAACACATCCTTTTGTGTTTGTGCTGCATTACACAGCTGTGCGGGACAGGGCAATCCATTATCTTCTCTCCAAGGAAGCATTTCAACTACAGGAAGGTTTGCTTAACCTCATTAGACTCCATGACACAGATCTAAAGTTGCCCGGTGGACTAGGCACTACCTCTCATATTCTTAAAATTCTGTGCCGATAGCTGATCATAATCAAAATTTTTACTTACTTGTGGAATGATTTTGTTGCTTCTGCAACTAGCTTTACATTAATCATTCATTTGACCAATAAAAAAGAGAAATGCTAACAAAAACAGTAACATGGGTTGTGCATTAACATACTTCTCAAGCAGTGGACTGCCCCTTCTCTACTGTAAACCAAAAAAATTCTTTCATTAATGAATATATTCAATTCAGAAATATTTTGCTAACAACATTAATGCTTTGCATTGGTTGTGGCAAAACAACTCACAGAACATCTTTGTAGCAACCAAGTTACAGGCTGTCTATGATGATAGAAATCTGATCTATACAGTGGGGTTCAGGTATATGGTGCACAAGTGCCAAGGTGGCTCACACACAGTGAGTTGAAGCCCACACTAGACAATTCAATTGTCAAGGAAAAAGATTCAAGACATATTTGAAAGTTAGAAGTGACAGGGTAAAACATTTTGGCTAATCCTTTGACTTCTGGACTGTCAAGTATACTGCAATGGACCATGGCCATGAATGCAGAAGCCTGTTTGAACAGAAACAAGGCAGTCTCAAGCCAGAAAGGTAGAAGGAACCCAGCTGCAGGAGCAGCTTGCAGTCTAGGGAGCACTCCCTACTCTGTGGTTAAAGGTTCACCATACACTGAGACACATGCACCCCTTTGACTTGTCTTCCTCCAGCTAGGTGGTACCCTTTTCAGCTAAATGGGACTCCAAACAGGGGTGACCAGTTTACACACCGCTCCTGCGAGAGAACAGCTCATCCTGTTTGCAGTAGATCTGCAGTGATGAGCCACCCAAGCAGGTCAAGGTCTAAAGATCTTTCCTCAAAAGCCCTGCTCCTGCATAACAAAGGTTGTCGCAGACTGACCTGGACCACTGCACCATGTAAAGTACCAGTGGTAGGTAAATGCACTAGTCCAGATGGAGCTCTTCAGGGTTACTATTGCATGAGCAACTTCACTGAATGGCACTATGAAGGACTATGAAGGGAGAAAGGTTGGGATGATTCAGAGGCTTTCCTCTTGCACAAACAACTAAAAGGGTTAAAATATCCACCTCTACTCTCTTGAGGCATAATTTGTTCTAGACAATTTCAGAGGCATTTTGTGTATTGACTTTGGATTCCTGTTTTAAAATTACATGGCATTTAAGAGGTCAAAGCAGTTTGTTTTATTGTCTGTCCATTCTTTTATTTCAAAGGAATTATGTGACTGTTTTTGCTTGCTATTGTATATTATGACTGTCTTGCAGACCATGAATATTTCTTCAGCTGGTTTGTTCAGCTGATGTGCCATGAAGCTGCTCTTGGAAGAATGTAAGAATGGGAAGAATGGTCTTGTAAGAATGGTCTCTGTATGTACAAAAGGCACATTTTGAACCTAGCATCTGGTGCTGTGACCTGTGGAAAAGAACAGCACACCTTAAACTACCCTCCAAAATTATAGCGATGACTTCATCATATCCTTTTCTGGTAGCATCTGACTGAGATCTAAATATCCTGATGCCTGAATTAAAAAAGTTAAAGAAATTATGTCTTTTTTATTTTCTCAACCTCTCTTTCCCTAATACACTTTTCTTCAGCCCTATAATCCTTCTCTATATAGACTCTTTGAATATTGCTTTAGAAATTAGTTTGTATTCCCAAGACTTGCTCGCTGAGGGTTTTGTTCCACTGATGTGCTGCACAGACTGTCACTGTGTCTGAGTTCCTCGAGCTAGATTGCTCTGGAATGAAAAACTTTGCTCTGAGAAACACTATGTCTGTGGTATTTTACAATGCAGCAAGGGACATCAGGCAATTACATACAACTTCTTACAGAAAAATCGACTACAATGTTACTAAATTTGGCAACAAACGTTGGAAGGATATGCTCTTTCTTGCGTTCCTTGGTAGCAAATTTTCTCCATTCCTTAGGAAGAGTTATGGATTCTGGTGGGAAGAAAGACTGGTGTAACTGGTTACCCAGCCAACAATGGGAGAAAAGTTGCAATAAATACAGTCCTGCATATGCTGATCTTACCAAAATTTGCGAGTCCACAGAATGGTGCCTCTGACATGTATCTGGCCTGTCACTACTCATGACGGAGGAATATTAAGGAAAATTACACAAAATTCCATACAGGCATTCTGCAAGTCTGAATTCCTCACAATTTTTTTTTATTTTCACAAGTTACATTCCACCATATACTGCCATCAACAAATCATACTTGCTATTCAAGACCCAATGAATAGCTTTTATCATTAATTTTGCTCCAGTCATTTCAATGTGCTCCTGTCTTTTCTGCAAGGTTTCACATGCTATGATGAAAAAATCTTCCTCTTTGGAAAGTTTAGGTTAAAATCTTTTCATTCAGGCTTTTTTAAAAAATTTATTTATTATTTTTGTTTCAAATAATGGACTTATTCCAAGTAAAAGTGCATGTCTGACATTGAGATCCATCCATCACTTTATTGGGTAAACACAGAACAGGCAGCACGGGGTGTGTCACAAAATAACACAAGATATATTTCAAGGGGTTCGTCAAGTCTGCCCCAAGTACAGCTGAGAAGCTGTGCTATACCTTCCCAGGTGAATCTGATAAGGTAAGCATTTCTTTCAATTATGATTTAAGTTCTAATCTGCAATACTAAAACCAAGTATCTTTTACAATACTTATACTGTTGTAACCTCATGTTTATGGCCTTCAATGTCAGTTGAAGAAACTAACTATCAAAGGATGCTTTCTGCAGAAATCTTACCTAGCTTCACATGTGTCTTCTGTATTATTTTACTATTTCACATTCTGCTATGCATAAGTATTTGTTTTTATGAACTATGGTTTTGTTTACTAACTCTTCTCCATTGAAAAGCTGGTGATATGTTACAACAGAATTTCTTCTTTCTTCCTCTATTACTTTAATTTTTCATTTTGTATTAGAAGACAAAATTGAATTTGTTTAAATTCCCAGGTTTATGTAAGATATTCTCTGAATGAAATCAAGGAGTGCAGAATGTTCAAATGACCCCAGCATTCTGCAGCTCTGTGTTATCTTTAATAGTTACATTTTCAATGATAAACAACGGTAAAAAAACCCCCAGCATTTGCTGCATGAGTCTGTTTCTTCACCAAGAACATAAATGGAGCTTAAAGCCTAAAATATAAGTAAGCAGAATAGAAAAATAATAAAAAATCTATTTTATATCACCTATATAAGCAGCTCAATTTAGAGAGAGAATGAGCATCCATTCTATCAGGGGAACAGTTAGATGCATTTTTGTTCAAATTATCCCACACTAAGAGATGACTGTCACATGAACATGTTGTTTCAATAGGAACTATGATACACATGGCAGAGTACACTGGATTTTGTTCTCTAGCAGCCACAGAGTGAAATAAGTTGCTTGAAGATCCTTAAGACCTTATAAGTGGTATAAACACTATACTGTTAGTGTTATTAGACTTTAAAGTACTGTATTTTCTAGTCTGTGTTGTTTTCTTTCACCGGCCTATAGTGTATAGCTGGCAGATATCCAGCATTCTGATTGTTCATGAATCCAAAAGCGTGTTTGCCTTCTAAATCCACACCACTAGATTCTGTCTGCTGAAAAGCCCCTGTGCGCTAAGTTTAGGATTCATATGCACTGACTTTTTGGCATTACAATTGACCTATTTCACCACAGTAAGTCAGACTCTTTCTGTTTCCTTCAGGCAACAGGGATTTCACCATGGGCTCCATCAGTGCAGCAAATGCCGAATTTTGTTTTGATGTATTCAAAGAGGTGAGATTTCACCGCAGCAATGACAACGTGCTGTTTTCCTCCCTGAGCATGCTTTCAACTCTGGCCCTGGTGTACATGGGAGCAAGGGGTAAAACTCAATCCCAGATGGAGAAAGTAAGTTACTTACACGGGTTTACAGTGACATCTACTCATGCTACTTGTTCCTTCTAAGATCATTGAAAAATATTATCCACTGATGAGGTTCTCACCTGTTTTAATGCCCAAGAACTAAGCCAAAGTCACATAATGGAGAACTGAATCAAGAGTTATATATAGAAAATAACAATAAAAAAAGATGTATATTTTCAATATAACAGGCAGTTGACTTAAACATAAAAAAAATCTCAGGGACAATAGCAAACTAGATTACCAGTCAGGCAATTTGGTTTTATGATTTTTAAATTCTGACCAGTTGCAGATAATGTAATAATATTTTCTTCTTTAATATATAAAAAAGAAAAATCCCAGGAAGACAGAATATTTTTAGCAATACTTAATATGTAACTCAATTAATGTCTAGCCATTCACTAGAAAAAATATCATCAAAACAAAGAGTGGTATTTAGTTTCCATGAAGGTCACAGACCAATTGTAAGCTCACCTGTAATTTTTTAGTTAATCTATTTTCTCAGCATATTTTTTTTTTCTGAGCCAACAGTTTTATCTCAAGCAACGTGTATACATCTTGAATTCACATTATTTTTGGTCATGCTTCTCATTTCCACCACGGTTTCTTTCTCTTGCAGGTTCTTCACTTTGATAATGTTACAGGAGATGGAGACATTACTGATTCCCAGGTAGAGAAATAACTTAATCTTCCTTTCTGTCTTATTTTCTCCTCAGAACTAGAAGTGTTCTGCCTCTCTTCCCGGCAGTTTCAGACCCTCACAAAAACTATGGTAACGGCCTCAAACCAAGGAAATCTGTGGAGGGAGGGAAAGAGGGTGAGATTCATCTGTTTTTAACAAACGTAGAAAGACAGCAGGTTGCTCAACTTTCACCACAGCAAGTGATGACATGGGGAGAGTGCTTTGAGCACCAGGGTGCCTTCCTGGGCAAGTGCTGCTGGGGGATGGCCTGTGAAAGGGGCTCAGCCCCTGGAGCCAGGGTACAGCAGTTTGATTTTCAGATGAGAGACTTGAAAGCAGGGCAGGAAGATACTGAGCAGAGAAGAGTCCAGAAGTCTCAGGGACAGGAACAAAACTGCATCTTGTAAAAAGTACATTTCTTGGGACTTGTCTTGACAGGGATGAACTTGCAAGTTCAATGCATCACCACCACAGCACCAGCTGTCCTAAAGGTGACAGTCTGTGGGGGAAGACTGCCCTGTAGCATCACTCTTGACTGAAAGGGACAATACTTTGGGATCTTACTTCCTTATGCAATCTCTTTTCTCTTTTCATGTCATCACCTCAGTGTGGCACTCCTGAATACATCCACAAATCATTCAAGGATCTTCTCTCAGATATCAGCAGGCAAAATGCTACCTACTCACTCAAGATTGCTGACAGACTCTATATTGACAAAACATACCCTATTCTTCAGGTGAGTTATACTGTGAACTGACTTCCATGAGGTTTCCTGTAAATTCCCTATGACTCTGCCCTGGAGATGCACCACCAACAGTAGCCCACTCTCTGTTGGTGAAGAGGAGGTTGTGAACCATCAGGGAAACTGGTACAGAATGAGTTTGGACCTTTCTGTAACTGTTAGATGAAGGCAAAAGGTATAATGACATAAAATATACCTATGTTACAAATCACAGGGAGTAATCAAGATTGCTGTTGATTTGTTTAGAAAAATGGTTTTTAATGAAAAATATAACTTTTAAGGGAAATGAAATACATTTTATTACTTGAAATAATGAAAACTGAAATTGTCAAATTTGGATTTTTTTCAAAGCCAAATATAAAATCTTCCTAGTCAAAAGAAGTTTTGCTTTTGAAATCTAAGAACATGAGAACACAATATTCAAAATAAAGAGTGAACATAACAAGAAGGAGACAAACCTTGTCTGTCCTTAGAAACATTTGTTAAATTGAAACTGTTTTGATAAAACAAAGGAAATACATAAAAAATTTAGCTTAGAACCTAGTCTTAACAAAAAGTGCCAGATCTATATATGTGAAGCAGTCTTTCTTGCACACCTTTAAGATTCAGTTACAGGAAGACAGCTGTGACTGACATGTTTAGTGACTGACATGTTCAAACACAGGAGTAAATATTCATTGTTCCTTTAACCATTCTGCTTTATTTCATAATCTTGTGTTACGCATTCATATAATTTCAAGTTCTCATCAGTCTGACAATTTTAACCCTTCTGCTTATAGGAATACATAAAATGTGCAAAGAAATACTACAAAGCAGAGCTGGAAGAAGTTAACTTCAAAACAGCTGCAGAGGAAGCAAGACAGATCATTAATTCCTGGGTGGAGAAAGAGACAAATGGTAAGGACTGAAAAATGGGTAGTAGGTATTTTCCCTCAGCTACCATAAACTATATCCTTGTCTTCCTCTCCTCATAGCGTCTAGAAAAAGTGAGTCAGGCAAGAGCAGCTTGCTTATTGCTATGAATACAAAACTCCACCAAGCAGGAACCCCCCCATCACCCCCACATCACCGAGATTTGTGCACACCAGAGGAGCTGTATCTTACCCCTCTCTGCCCTGTCTCTTTCTTAAAGGACGGATTCAAGATTTCCTTGCGTCAGACTCTGTTGATCTCAATACAGCACTGGTGTTTGTGAATGTCATTTACTTCAAAGGTCTATGGAAAACTGCATTTAAAGAAGAACACACTCGGGAAGCACCTTTCAATGTGACAGAGGTAGGAGGGCATGGACACACTTCTGGCCAGGGCAGCTGTTGGCTCATACAGCCAGCAGTCTGGGTGTTACAAATACATGTTGCTGTCACAGGTTGGGTGATTTAGCTGACACTCTCACTCTCAGTGCCTGGGCCTAAAGCCAAGCAGTGTTTGCAAGATCTGTGCCTGACCAGGCTTCCAGGGCACACAATTGGGCAAGAGAGGAAAATGGAGACACAGCTCTACTTCAAAGACAGCATGATTGAAGATTGAGTCCTGTCCTATGAAAGGACTTATACATTTGTCTGACCAAAGAAAAAAATTGCTCCCTCATCACATTGTCTCACTTCTCTGTTTTTGCAGCAAGAGAGCAGACCTGTGCAAATGATGTGTCAGAACAACACCTTCAAAGTGGCAAGAGTGGCTGAAGATAAAATTAAGGTCCTGGAGCTTCCATACACCAGTGGAGAGCTGAGCCTGTTGGTGCTGCTGCCTGATGACATCTCTGGCCTGGAGCAGGTATGGCCCTGGCAGGAGAAGCAGAAGAGTTATGACTTCAGTGGGGCTTAGCTGCTGTCAGACCTTTTGCTGTCCATTGACATTCCAGCTGCCCCCACCAGGGCTGTGCTGGGCAGGCAGGGGAGCACAAAAGCTGCCCAGGTGCTTCCAGGTTGTCAGGCAGAGCCTCTTAGGAGAGCCCTGAATCCAGTTTTATAAAATGAAGGTAAAGCAGTGTAGAGCAGCTGTAGCCTCGCAGAAGAGGATGTTGCTATATGCACCAACTTCCATCAGGTATCAGAAGCAGAAGGTAGCAGGATTTTTACCACTCTAAGTGATTTCAAATATTTGCTAAAGAAGAAAAGTTTATGCTAGGGGAAATGAAAAATGAAAGCGATGAAGAAAGGATTCCAAGAGCTGACTAAAAGGAAAATGAGAAAAGTAGCATTAGAAAGGAATAAAGTTTAGGAAAGGGATCAAGAAAATATTTTCCAAAACGAACAGTTTTTGGGCCAACTTGACTTGCTGTTTTCCAAAACTGTATTTTTGCCAAAAAAAAAAAAGACTTGATCTGATGAAGAAACTTTCAGATGAAAAAGGTTTGAGGAACTTTCTCAGGACAGATTAGATATGCTCTGTAGTCAGGAGAAAGCATACAGAATAAACAAATGCATTTAAGAATAAGTATCAGTTCTATTGTGTCCACAAAGCAAATGGAAAAAACCAGTAACAGGTGGTAAAAACACAGCTTTTAGGGCCATTGAATTTTTGTCTCAGACATTTCTTTCCTTCCCGCTCTTTACAGCTTGAGAATAAAATCAGCTATGAAAGACTCATGAAGTGGACCAATCCCAAGGTGATGGAAAAGAAGAGAGTGAAAGTATACCTCCCTCGCATGAAGATTGAGGAGAAATATAACTTCACATCTGTCCTAACATCCTTGGGTATGACTGACCTGTTCAGCCCCTCAGCCAATCTCTCTGGCATCTCTTCAGTAGAGGGCATGAAGCTATCTGAGGCCAACCATGAGGCATACATGGAAGTCACTGAAGAGGGCACTGAGGCAGGTGGCTCAGAGGTTGTGACTGGAGACGACCAACAGTCCTCTGAGTTTGAAGAGTTCAGGGCTGACCACCCATTCCTTTTCCTGGTCAAACATAATCCAAGTGACATGATCCTCCTCTTTGGTAGATATTGTTCTCCGTAAGGAGAAAAACAGCTGGAAACAATGCTTATGCTCCCCTCAGAAACAGACCCCCTGTACTCATGGACTGTAGTATAATCTCATCTCTTCAATACTTTCTCTAAATGGAAAGTCTTCAATATCTAGGGAGATACTCCTGAAGAAGTGGGTGACTTTTCAGATTTTTGAGTGCAGATATTTCTGCTTACACAAGTTGTACTCAGGACTTATATCCAGGAATAATTGAGAATTTCAAGAGGTAGCTTAGAAGCATTTTCCATCTTGATTGAACAACTTAAGATTCAGGTTCAGTATTTTGATTTTGGTGAGGAATTCTGACATTGATATTGAGAGTCTGGTTTTTCGATAGGAGTTCTCTGAAATAAATACAGCTTTCAGAATAATCCTATTCCTTTCTGTTGAACTTTTTGGGCAACCATCCTTGAATTGATGCCTGGACAACTTGCAGATGAAATTCTTAATTGCAGCAAATCATTCGTCTTTGAGTTATGCATTTGTGCTTCTTTGTGTTGCACGTGCTGTAAAGCTAGGTCTCTAGTTCTGAGGGGGCATACAGAAAGTTTACCACTTCTTCTTAAATCATCATCTCCAAACACACCTTCCCAACAGATATAATTTCCCATCTCCATTCCCACAACATGTCATTGATTTTGTGAATGTCAATTGTTGGTCCTTCTATTTATTCTAATAAAAGCATTGCAAACTAATCATGTCTCTACCTGTTCTGGGTTACTGTACCATACAACCAAAATATATGATAGAGTGTGTTGTGGCCATTGACAGAAGGGGTTTAGACTAGGATTTAAATCCTATTTTCAAAACCAGAATGTACCCATATGTGAACTCATTAAAAAGCTTTTTTTTCTAAATTTTTTTTCCTAAAATTCTGAGTTTAAGCAAGGTAAACCCTACAGCTCCTATTTTTACCGTGAGGTTATCTCCATATGACATGTCAAATAACTCAATTTTTTTGAATCCGCTATTCAATTTCCATATAGTTTTAAAAGATTTCCTCTACTTGCCCTAAGTAAATCTATTGAGGTGATGCCTGAGAATCATAACTTCAAAAACATGAGAAAAGTATTTTTCTTAAAAGGTGGACTGCTTCAGCTGTTTAATACCCACAAGAATTGTGCAAGAAAATCCTCGTTACTGCCTTTGATGACTTAATTCCCTAGAGATATTATTTCCTATTTCACAGTCTTTAAGGTTCTTTGGGTTGCAGTTTATCCAACTGAAAGACTTATTAGTGTTAATCACTGACTTAAGCAATCTTCCTTCTTCTGGCATACACAAGCAGAACTGCAAAGTAGTTAAAAAGTGCTTAAAAAAGGGAGACACTTGGCAGTATTTGGAGCTGTCTCAAACATTTTCGAAGTAAGTATGAAATATAACTTGAAATGGTGATGCTGACTACAGGGAAACACATTTTCTTAGCTGCTATGAAGCCTGTGGGAGAAATGCCAATACTGATCTTCCCAAGACAGTTATAAGAGATTAGATACGGTTAAGACAAGTGTTCAAGCAAAAAAGTATTTTTATATATATGCAATTTCAAGGTTTACTGTGTGTAGCATGTTCTCCTTCTCTTATAGCCTAAAGCAGTAAACAGAGTTTTGTTACAACTAAAGTAAAAAAACAAAAAGGCAGGATTCATAAAATATTGTTTTAAGGAGCAGAGGGTGAAAGTTTATAAGCAATTATAAGTATGTTATTAAACTGAAACAAGCATATCTGTCACTTTGCACTTTCTAGGTATAGTGATAATAACGTTAGTATGTATTATATTATATTATATTATATTATATTATATTATACTATATTATATTCCATGAATATAAAAATAACTATTCTCTTGTTTAATTGTTCCTTTGCTTGATGAATATTTTAAAGAAAAAAACACCAGAAACAATAAATGGTAATGAAATGAAAATGCAAATGAATGAAATGGTAAACGGTTCCCTAAAACTACACATGAGAGAGGTCCACCTAACGTCCTCACCGTGAAACAGAACTATTTGACTCATTTTAAATTGGGCCATTAGGTGTCACTAGGGATACAAAATGATGTTGCAAGTCTTCTGACAGACAGACAACTGTTGAAAACTAGGTTTAGGAACTTAATGTAGATTTCAATTTTGTTCTTAATTTTTGTACAAGCAGATTAATTATGATCAATATACTGAAATGTAGGCCAAAGCCGCTGTGCCTGTAATCCAGTAAGTTTTGAAGAAAAAAACAGAAATATCATTTGGTGAAAGATCAGAGGCATTTTAAGATGTCTCCGTCCTGGATGAAAAAAATATCTCAGTCAAACACTGTAGAAGGGATAGAACTATTTGGTTTATGAAATAGAAAACATCCCCCAGAGAGGCTAAAATGAACGGTAAAAGTCCAGATTCAGCAAGGTTCAATAAGATCCATATCCTTGTGTCAGTGGCTGGGCCCAGTATTGCACTTGCGCATTGCTGGTCTGGGCCAGCAGTACCTGCTGCAAAGGCAGTGCCACGGTCAGTGTGGCTGCTGCAGCTCCCATGGGAAGCAATTCTGGGAAAAGCAGCATGGAGGGTGTTACAAAAGGATGAGGGGAAGAGCAGCCGCGTGGAGAGCAAACACTGCCTTGCTGTTTCCCCACTTTGAAGTCCAGCAAGAGCTTAATAACATGAATCCCAGCTCCCACAAAGCTCCCACAAAATTCTCACAAAGCTCCCACGAAGTCTAGATATTGCCCTATGGTTCTTTTTGTTCTCTGGCAGCATCACTGAAGCTGGTATGTCAACAAACTGCCATTTGTCAATTCACTACACTCTACTTTCACTGTATGCCATGTTGTTCTGGATATACAGTACTGCTGAGGGTGTGGAACAAAAACAGACATACACACAGGACAGCATTCGAAATGCTGTGTGAACTAAGTGTGCTTTTCCTTCTCATGTCATTTGGGGAAGGGTTGGAGACGACATAGCTTCCCTGCCCTTTGGGGAATATAATTTTCTGGGACTATTCCACATCCCTCTGCATATATGACTTGTGAGACAGGACTACCTTCTTGTAAGCAAACCAAATCCATGGCTGAAGGCAGAAGATTTAGCAGGCATTATACTGCAACGAGTCTCTAAAGGAAATGCACAGAATCTCCTGGACTCCAGGGCAAAGCTGTCCTGGGCTCCCAAATGGTATTTGGGAATCAAACTGAAAGCTACATGTCTATTAGAAAGATTCTGTCACAGAGCAGGGCTTCAGTTTTCTGTTTCTTGTGTCTAGTGAGCTAAGATTTATCAATATGGAAAAGGCACAGCAGAGAGGGGATTGTCATAGAGCAGCAAGGGTGGGGCTGCTTGGCAAGGAAAGGGGATGCAGGGCAGGAGGTGACAAGAAGACCAGAAGGGCAGAGGCTTCACCCAAAAGATATTAAATGCTGCAGTTCCCTACACTACTGCTACAGTCCAGTGATTCCCAAACAAGCCTGTGATGATGAAGTAGGTCATATATCAAGCCTGGAGGTTAAATCCACCAATCAGGGTCTGTAGTGTTCCTAACCAGAGAACTATTGTACATTAAGGAGTTAGTGACCACACAAAAATGTATCTGATCTGGCTGATCAGTGAGTGCAGTTTTGTGCTAAGTTATGCTGCACATATTTCTTGGTGTTCAGGACCATACAGTGCTGAACATACCATGTGGCTGTGGGCTAAACTTCACCTGTTATTCATAATGGAAAACGTTGTGGATGGCCCTGAACTGGCACTCTGGGATGATGCTGCCAGTGCATCCTTGTCTTTATCTTGAAGTGAAGCAGCATTTTTCTGTATAAGTATACTTTCATTCACCAGCAGAAATGATAAACAGAGTTGTTTACTTCTAAGAACATACCTATAAAAGTGTAAAAATTATACCACCAGTGAACCTCTGCATGCATGGGATATGCACAGTGTGCTGCTCCCTAAATAAAGATCCATCTGATGCTGCACTGTTTAGGGATCTGACCCCCGGAAGGCACATGGAAGGGTCTATGCTGTCTCCTTTTCCTCTCTCATGCTATTTTCAATAAAATGCACTTTAATAATTTTCTTACTAGTGTCCAAAATGACTGATTGCAGTGGTGAATTACAGGGTCCATTTTGTGACGTTCATGGCCAGGCAAGGCATGCAAACTAGCATGGGCCACAATCAAGAGATTCCATTTAAATTCTTCTCTTGAGTGAGGGGAATGTAGACCCCCATGAAGGCATCTCACAGCTCAGCCACAAACAGTGCTCTGACTCAAGGCTTGGCGGCTGCTTCAGATGTCCCTGAGCCCACACAGTAAAATTCCTAGGAGAGGGGTGATGTTCTCAAGAGCAGAGGTTTCTGAAGTCCTGAGTGATATGGAGACAATGACAAAAGTTGGTTGACATATTTTCTGACACAGGAACTTAATGGTATTAAAAGAAGTTAGTAGAAAGCAATTAAAAAAAACCCAACACACAGAGGTAGCTGAAAACAAACAGCTGAATGATGGAACTCATGGTCAAAGAATGCTGGAGATGATAAAATTTTACATGATTTCAAAGGGAGACTGGATAAAACCATGAAAGAGAAATCCATTGAGAGGTAATAAATATATAGAAAAGACTACCAGCAACTTAAGTTCCAGGACTGGAAACAGCCAGTGTTAGGACCCTGAGAGCATAACCAGCTTCAGCAGCATATTACCCCAACACCCTCTGCACATAGTTCTGGAGCCTGTATTGGGCACTGGCACCATTTGTGAGAGGAGGACACGAACTGTCCTTGGCCAGTTGCAGCAGACCCTGTAATGAATGAAAAGAACTCATTGCATACCAAATCTCCAGTCAGAGGTGCATACAGCACCTCTGCTCGAGTGTAATTAAGAAAGAGTGGACAGAGAAATGCGACAGATGTGTTTGCAGAAACAAAAGAGAAAAGACGTGGGGATGGTATTAAGAAGAAGGGGATGTTATTAAGAGTACAGCTGAAGGCACAGTCTTAGGAGACACCTCTAAGGGAACTGCAGAAATAGGTAGTCAATGCCAGGGCACTGATATTCCAGAGGACTGCAACCTGCTGATCACTTATGCTAAAGCATCCCTGTGGAACTGCAGCCCCTGAAGCAGACTAGAGCGCAGGATAAAAGTGAGCAGCAAAAACTGGCAGATATAAACAGTTATACACCAATCCCAACCTCTTCCATTGCCTGCCACTTCATCAAAGGGACTGGGCAGCACTGAGTGTAACAAGGAAGCTGAAACTAGTAAGCAGAAGAAAGAAGCAACTTTATATTGAAGTTAAATGTGGGAAAGCAGGATGAAAGGTCTGTTAATTTCATAGTTTGTTACATCGGTTTTGTCAATATCCAAATTGACAACAAAAATTTAATGTTAATCAGCAACAAATTAAGTGAAACTCCCCAAGTCAAGGCTGTTGCCCACAACAGAAGACTGTTTCAGCCTAGACATAGCATGGCAGTACACAGTAGGTGCCCATCTCCAGCTCTACCTCCTGACAGACCTCATACTCGAGCCCTGTAGCTTTGTCTCCAGGCCCATGTCTTTTGCTCCTAAGTGTGGGACAGAGCTCTGAGTGCGCTAATGACCCTTGAATAGTCCTGATCAGCTACACATGGAGTCTCTCCCACACACCTATGGCCCCAGGAGCTCTAAACTATGTTCTGGACTTTCAGTTCCCATCTGTATTACATCAGAAGTGTATGAGTCTCCAGTTCAAACACAGCTGGGCCCATTCCTGGCCAAGGACTCCTAGTGTGACCTTGGCCCTGTCTTGTGATCACTGGACCTGGACCTACCTCTGCTGTGTGAATCGACTTTGCAGTGTGTCTTTGCACCTGCCTCATAGCCATGGCGTAATTACCTTATGATCTGGACTGCCCGTGATCTCCAGGCCTGCTCTGGTCCACTGCTGAGCCCTGGCTGGCAAGGCTCCTGCACTGCTAGGTGTGGGATCCCCCTTGCCTCCTGGTTTGTTCCTCCTTGGGGAGAAGCTTGCCCTTGCTGCTCCCTGACAGTGAGCTCAGTCCTACCTGAGCCCTTTGCCAAGCACTGAGGATCCTGGGTCTCCGCTCACACAGGGCCTTGTCCTCACAAATCTTCCTGATCTTCACAAAGCACTCCCCCATTATTCAGACCCAGACTCCTAAGTGAACCCCATTCCACCCAGCCAGACCGTCCCTCCTGGCTTGTTCCTGACTAGCCTCTGGGCCTCATTGCAGTGGTCTGACCACCTCACTCAGCTGCTAACCTCTCATGCCTTGTCCCTTTCCTATGCACTGTCCCTGCCCTGACTCCATGTTCCCTGAAACAGCCCACTAACACCCCACAGCCAGTGGTCACTCTAAAGCCAGTTCCTCCTGAGTCCCTAAGGAGCAAGGGCACACTGCTCTCAGAGACTGCCCACACTGCTGGTCTGAGCCCTGAAGGCACTAGAAGCCCTCACAGGCCTTGATCTTCCATGGGACCTCTCCCACCTGCCCACAGGACCCCATGTTACCCCCCCACCCTCAGGGTCATCAGCCCCTGCCCCAGTGACACATCAGGGGCTGCTCTCCTGCTCCATTCAGCCCTGCCCTGCCTAGCCATGGGCCCTCTTATCAGCCCATGGCTCATAAGTGACCAACTTATGCACTGATTTCCTGGCTTGAACTTGAGCCTACTCTGTCATCATTAACTTGCCTGGTAGTCACTGGATCTGACTTCAGTCCTCACTTGTGGAAAAGACTTACCAGCTTGGTTTAGGACCTGTTCTGTCACTATATTGCCTCATGTTCTGAAGGCTTGGTTGGACCTGTCACCCTTTTAAAGTTTCTCTTGTTTCCCATTCCACAGGCTGCTCCCTAACCCTAGGCTCTGTAGATGGAGCATGATCCTGGTTCTTCTCTTGCTGTGTCCATGGCTGTTGATGGACCCTGTTACTGATGTTTGGCTCTGCTTCCCTGTGGTCAGATATTGTGGTGTGGCACTGGATGGTGAGGACACTGCCCCCTCCCTGGGGATTGACTCTTGGCCCAGCTCACTGTCCTCCTGAAGCAGCCCTGCTCCTGCTGCTCCTGGCAGTACAGCCAACTTTGCACCCAAAATATTGCCTGCTTACTCAGCCTATAGATCTCCATTGTGACTACAAGGATATTCTGGAAGATGATCCTGAAGGCCTTACTAAAGTCAGGTGTACAATATCCTCTGCACTCTCTCAGTTTATAGAACAAGCTGTCCTGTCCTAGAGACCAATGATGTTGGTCAGGACAGATTTGTCCTTGGTAAATCTGTGCTGGTTTTTCCCATAATCTTTTATTCTTCCACATGTCTCAAAATGTTCCCAGAAGGCTTTTCTTGGAAGCCTTCTGCAGAAATTGGAACTTGAATGCAATTGTGCACCAGGGCATCAGTAACCCACACAACACTCGACAGGAGAAGGCAGAGGCCTGTGCTTGCTGAGTGAGTAGGCTGGCTCCCCATCCTGTGCTGTCCAGCACATTGCCCTGCGCTGCAGGATGAACTTTGCATGCAAGTCAGAAGGGAGGAACCTGTAGCTAGCTCCCATTTGGCATGAGTGACTGCATCCCCTGTGTCCTTGCATTTATCATAAAGTGAAGCAGCAAGTTTTCATGTGAACATCCTTTTTTTCACAGCAGAAATTAACTGTTTTCTTCAAGAGTTCTAAAGACCAAAGCATCAGTGAACACCTATCTCTGTGGATGGGACCTGCACTACCTAGTACTCCTTGACTGATGGTCTGTCCAGTGCTGCACAGCCTGAGCTGAGGGAATGTGAGATTACCTATATTATCCCCTTTTTCCTTTTAATGTTAGCTACAATAAATGGTATTTTAAGCAACATCTTAGAAAGCCTGAGTATTTTCCTTGACGCAGATCATAATGAGTACTGACCCCTGGTGCCTTGTAGCAGTGGACTACACCTTTTCGATGACTGCAGAGACATGTAGTCTCCCCACTCCTCCTTTTCCTTTCTGAAAATTAGTCTCTTCTTCAAACCATCAGGAACCTTCTTCAATCATCCTGACTTTTCCTTTGCCTTCTTCTTGCTATTCTACCTAAAGAAGCTTTTCTTACTGCCCTCATCAATTTTCCCTCCACCACAATTTTTGCTTTTCAAATTCCATCTCTGTATGCATGGGGAAAGCTTCTTTACTCCGGCCTGGTGGATTCTCCTTGCTTTCAACTTCTGTACACTTTCATTTCACATTTGAGCTCAGAGAGCATGAAGGCACCTTCATCAACAGAGACAAAGCATATTGCTTCCTCAGTAAGATATGTGGCATGTATGGAAGCACGGGAAAGGCTTTGCATGTATGTGAGGCTAAAACTCCTTCAACCATAGTGAGGATGCTTTTCAGCTTCTGGGTCAAATACTCCCATCCAACCCATTGCTGGCCTGTGGGACGTGATCATTGAAAATTATGACATGAAGGTCACATCAATCTACGTCAGATCAAATATCCATGGGAGAACAGTAAGGAATCATCGTCTGTACAATGAAGTCCGAGCCCGTGTCAGGTTCAAATGAATAAACAAGTGTAAGATGTCATACAGGACATCTCAATGACAAATAAGAGCGATGACCAATGCCCTGTCACAGTCTATGAGATCAAGGCAGCACTGCAGACAACAATGTACATCTCCAACAGCACAGAGCTGCTGCAGAATAGTGCCAGGTGGGCTATGAGCACCTGTCTGAAGGAGCTTGATCAAACAATTCATTTGTATTTTTACTGGGGAAAAAACAGCACCACAGAACAATAAAGAGAGAAACCATCATTGATAGCTGCAGCACCTAGGTCTGCAATGATAACAAGTTAGACAGTCTGCTGCAGTCAGTAAATGTCTCTGTGAATGTTTGCTTCTGTTCCTGATTGATAAACAGCTTCTAGAGTCACAGTGTGGAATGAAGACAAACAAACACAAAACAAGTATAATGCTCCTTTCTGTTGGCGAAAGTGGAGGAACAAGGACAGAACAAAATCTCGAGTTCTGTGTAGGTTTTTGTGATTGGATGAGAGGCTTTGGTCTGTAAGCTGACCTGAACTTCATATTCTTTTGGATAAGGAGTGCCTTTTATGTTCTCAGCTGTCCAAGGCTCAAGTACTCAAGATTCTGTTGGTTTAGGGACAGCTCCACAATGGAATGCCTGGCAGAGGAAAGGGCAACTGAGCCTTAGCTGACCTCTTTCTTGGGACAAGCATTGTCAAACAAGGATGTGTGACTGAACCGTTTGTAATGATTTGCACAGCTGTGCTGGACAGGACAAGCCACTGCCAATTGTCCCAGATAGTCTTCCAAGTGCAGGAAGGTTTTCTTACTCTCTCTCTAGACCTCATGTTAAGCAGATTGTACAAGACCTTTGTGTGCTATGGTATGCTGATAGTCTGCTCTGACCCAGTTCTTCATTTGCACTGGGTATGTTCTGTTGCTTAAATCTGGCCTTGCATTAACTCCCAGTCTGAGCACAGAAAACCACACCAGACCTCTCAGAAAGAGCACAGCATGCCTTTATCATACATTATCACATCAGAGCTTCTTATCCTCCATGTATTTGCTTATTGTGGGTGTGTTCTGAACCTGAAACTCCAATTCTTGGAGAGAAAACTTGACTTTGTATAACTCAAAACAAGAAACAAAGGTCTGAATCAAATGCATACAAAGTTGTTCTGCAGGTCTGGAACCAGGACACCACACAGAAGTCAAATTCACCAGGTATGAAAAACCACTTGGATAATTTTCATTCTATTCTTGCAGCGTGATGGTGTGAAAAAAATGAACACTGACAAAAGTGCAACTGCTTCCTGAATGTTTGTAAGTCCTAAAATACAGGCCATATGGGATGAACTGGACTTGTGATACAGGTCTGGACACTTCCATAATTCATCCATGATAAACTAGACTAAGGGAATGGGAGTCATGGTTGTTTAGCAGAGAGTCTTGAAGGACATTTGAAAGGCAGATTTCACTGAGTTAAATACACTGACCAACTCTTACATGCAGCAACGGAAGACCAGTGTGGTAGATGTAAAACTAAACCCTTGTGAACACAAAGTGGCCCTGAAAAAAAAAGGTATAAAGAGTGAAAATAGTTGCATAAATCTGAGAAGCACTATAAACAATGTCAGAAAACAGCTTATTAGGTGAAGGCACACAGCTTAGAAGAATCATAGAGTATCTTAGGTTGGAAGGGAGATATAAGGATCATTGAGTTCAGCTCTCTGTTCCTTGTAGAACTACCTATAAATAAACCATATGACTAAGACCACTGTCCACTCACTGGACTCTGACACACTTGGTGCTGTGATCACTTCCCTGGGGACCCTGTTTCAGGGTGTGACTGACCACCCTCTGGATGAAGGAAGTTTACCCAGTGTCCAATCTGAGCTTCCCTTAATGCAGTTTCATTCCATTTCCTTGTGGCCCATCACAGGTCACCAGAGAGAGGAGATCCTTCCCCCTCCTCTGCCCCCACTGAGGAAGTTGCAGGCTGAGATGAGTTCACCCCTCAGCCTTCTCCTCCCCAAGATGAACAAGCCTAGTGATTTCAGACACTTTCTGTAAGTTTTGTACTTGAGGCCTTCCACCATCTTTGTCATGCCTCTCTGTAGACACTCATATTGTGATGTCCTTGTTACATTGAGGTGCTCAAAACTGCACACAGGACTTGAGGTGAGGCCACATCAGTGCAGAGCAGAGTGGGAAAATCACAGAATCATAGAATGGTTTGGGTTTCAAGGGACATTAAAGAACCATCCCTACCTTAGGCAGGGGGAATCCCCTCCCTCAACCAGCTGGTGATGCTGTACCTGATGCACCCCAGTATGTGGTTGGCCCTTTTGGAACCAGGACACCCTATTGACTCATATTCAACTTCCCACTGACCCAAAACCTCAGATCTCTTTATGCAGGACTGTACGTAACCGATCATCCCCCAATTTGTACTTGCAACCAGGATCACCTCATCACAGATGGAGAATCTTGCACTTGCTCTTGTTAAATTTCATACATTTGGTGGTTGCTGAGCTCTCCAGGCTACACAGATCTTTCCAAGACCCTCGAGGGAGCCCACAGCTCCTCCTAGTTCAGCATCACTGCCATATGCCCACTTTGGGATGCTCTCTTCTGCTTTTTCATAATTTGAATGATGACTGATAATCATTATTTTGTGGGCACAAAGCTTAAAAACAAAGCAATGAGTGATACATACCCTGTGACTTGGGGTTCAGGCACCACCTCCCACTGTTTTATCATATGTCAGACTTTCCTCTGGCTACCCAGCACTAGAAAGCACTTCTGCTTCTCCTGATGAATGTGTTATCACCTCACCTCCTGGGCTAAATCCTCTGACAGAAAACAGCTCATCAAGGGGAATCTAGATTTATATGGCACATTTATTTCCACAAGAGATAGCAGACTGAGGCAAAGAACCCTGCATTGCATAAACTTTTGACAGCAGTACAGGAGCCTACTCTTCTTAACAGAGATCACATTTATGTCCCATATGATCTAAAGAATTATGTTGCACAGATTCTGGAATCCCCCTCCTCCCTTACCCTGCTTCTCCCCCCACCTTTTAGAAATCATTCTGTGCTTTGCAGAGGTCAGAATGGTTTCTCAACTGTTTGTCCATTCTATTATTTCAATACAGAACAATAGCTTTTATAAGTGAAATGCTTTTATAAGTGAAATATATTTGCTATTGTATATTATGATTGTCCCACAGACCATGAACACTCCTCTCACTAAATTTCACGGTTCCTCCATCATCTGTCAGGCAATTAAGTTACTCATGAAAGGTCTGAGAGATACAATGCAAGTGCATACACAGATACATTTGGAACTG
Source organism: Grantiella picta (assembly GCA_013397955.1). Taxonomy (NCBI): domain Eukaryota; kingdom Metazoa; phylum Chordata; class Aves; order Passeriformes; family Meliphagidae; genus Grantiella; species Grantiella picta. The sequence continues at coordinate 59,838 of VZRM01008892.1, read as the reverse complement.
ACAGTTTTTTACTTTGTCTAGAATTATGTTTTGCTGTTAACCCTTAAAAATATAGTATTTTGCTAGAAAACCACATTAATACAAATATATTTTATAAATATTCCAGCTTCTCAAAGAAAATGTTCCCGTTTTAGACTTTCATCTCAATTAGTTTTGTCACATGCACTTTTCTTTACTTCCCCAATTTCGTTAGCAGAATAAAAGGCTAAGTTCTGTCCTTCCTTCTCTTCTGTCTAGCATGGCTGCATTTTGTACATTCAGAAAGGAACAACTGAGAGAGATTTCTGGTCGATTACTACAACCATAATAACAAATTGAATAATTATTGACATGTTGACTAATAACTGCTAATTATGTGTGACATCCCTAAGGTTTTCACATTTTTTGTTTCTACTGCTATCCCTGTATCTAGTTGCAAATGGCGCATTATTTCTCTGCCTTTTCTCCAGCCCAATGGTCCTGATGTATGGGTGGAAAGCACTGTTATACAAAATAAAAAACTAATATTTGTTCTTTCCTTTCAATCAAACCTGAATCCATTGAAACAAAAAACTGACCTAATACCATAAATTTGTTTTTGTGGTGTCAAAAGTCAAACTTCTGAAGGACAGCAATGGGTGGGTCATAATTCAGACTGTATAAATTCCCAAGGGCTCAGCCGGTATGCCCACATACAGCTGGAAAGCTGTATTGTCTTTGGTGCTGAAGCTTGAAGGTAAGCATTTCTATAGGACAATTTACCTTCTCACTGAATTATTTCTTGTTTCTGACTAAACTTAAAAAGAGAGAAATTATTGTTTTGTGTTTGATATTTTTCAGGACAGAATATTTGCATTCTATTCTCTACAAATTTCACCTGTATTTATGCATTCTACACTATTTTATTACATGTAAAATATGAATATTTGGGGTTTTGGGGAGATTTTTAACATTATTCTTTGTGCTTAAAATATTATTTTGTGCTTAAAACAGTATTTTACTTCAGAGTATCTTATCCTCCCATTCAATATCTTTTAAGCTTGATTTTGACAGACAAGTAGTAAGTTTGCTTGGTTGATCTTTGGTTCAAAAGAGTGCATCGGTAGCAGAACTGTGGTGTTCAGTGAATTTGTTAAGTTTATTTTAGTGTGAAATTTCCCTGAGAGCTGCATCCCTGAAAAATACAGTTGGTGAACACATGACAACATAAAAAAGTGCGTGGGTGTAGAGATGTAAACTTTTAAAATAACCTGTAAATCCAAACATGTATACAGAGAGGAAAGTGAGAGAAATGTGTGTGTGTCTGTATGTGCATATCCCAGAGCCCAGTCACAAAACACCTTGGTAGAGTTTAACACTACAAAGAGAAACTTGAGCTCCCAGCATTTAGCTCCTACATAAGGGGCTGGATTTTGAAAAACAAAAATTAAATTTCTCAGACAGATTATACTGTGGCATGTTTAAGCAAAGCAAGCTATATCTGAAAGCACAATACAATGAAACACAAATTTTGTGCATCAGTCTTGCTCTCAGACTAGGTAACCTTAGATGAATTATATTGCCTATCCATGCTTCCATTACTCAAACAAGGGTAAAGCTATGGGTCTTTGAAGAACTACTGACCAGTAAGTACCACGTAACAAAAAGATATTTCACTATACCTACTTATTTTTAGAAAATAAAAATAGCCAGCCTCTGCTTTTACTATCCAAACCTAGAGCAAGTCAAATATAATTTCCCCTTAAATTTCCAGCTTTGCAAGTATATCAAAGAGATAATATTTTTTTGTTTTCATCAAGCTACTACAAAGTACTAAGGAATTCTAGCCTTCAGTAAATAAGAAAATAAGTGCAGGAAATTGTTGTTTGACTGCTTTGAAAAGGTAAACAGAAATCAGAGATTCCAGACCTCTGAGGACCTGTTACAAAAAGGTAAACGTACGGAAATGCAGAAGGAAACAGATTTGTGAAAACAGAGTTTCTAACATGCATGAGAGGTGAGCATAGCAATAGACATGTGAATACAGAATGACTTCCAAACCACTTGTTGATGTTTTATGGCCTGAAAACTCCTATTAAAGTGCATGTGCTGTGTGTGTATGGTATTCCCATCATTACACTGTTATTGTACTCCTGCTCTTTGCTGTAGGCAATACTGTAACACAATGGGCTCCATCGGTCCAGTGAGCACGGAAGTTTGTTGTGACATATTCAGGGAGCTGAGAAGCCAGCATGTCCAGGAGAATGTCTGCTACTCCCCTCTGCTCATCATTTCAACCCTCTCCATGGTCTACATAGGTGCAAAAGATAACACCAAGGCTCAGATAGAAAAGGTGAGACTACATTTAAGCATTTAAATCCTCCAGCTGCTCAACAGATCCACAGCCCTTAATATGATAATATCCCTCAGAGGCTAAAAAATGTGGATCCAGAGTTATCAAAAGCTGTGGCCACCTAAAACTCCCATTGTGTTAAACAAATGCATCAGCCTGAAATCTTGAGACTGGATTTAAATTTTATCATTGTTAGCAGTCGAATTCTCAGACAAAAACACATTCTAGTGGTTCTTTGTTTGGAATAGGGAAAGGAGACAAAATCCTAAGGAAAAGAGCCAAAATATATCCCCAGACTGCAAAGTGGGATTTTTTATGTGTTTCCTACATCTTCATAGAGAGTGGCTGGTTTCTTACCTATAAGAAAGTTGGTATTATTGATAGCCACACACTGGAGCTGAATCCTAGATGTTCAATAGAAAAAAAGATCATCTAAGTAGGCAACAGTAGGCATGGCTATTCAGAGATGGTACACAGAGATTGCACTTTTTGAGTCATCCAGCTTCCCAGTTACTTAATGGGTTTGCTTCAAACATTATGTGTCAATCTCAGTTGCATAACCTTTTTCTTGTCATACCTGTTATTTCAACTACTGTTATTCTTAATTACAGGCTATCCACTTCGATAAAATCCCAGGATTTGGAGAGAGTGCTGAATCTCAGGTACAGAAATAATTTCATCTCCTTCTCTATGTCAGTTTCTCCTGGAAGCAAAAACTATCAGATAAAGCAGTCTCTTAGCAGTTCCAACCCTTCTCCAATGTGCTGCTAGTGCTCCTCAGCCAGCATTTGGAGGAACATATTCATAAGAATGGACAGAGGAGGCAGGTAACAAAGGATTCAGAGCAAGCATAAAATGAAATCCATCAACATAATATTGGGCAAATAGGGGGAATTTATAGATATTTGTCTGATTAGGCAAAGTAGCTGAGTGCTACTGATTAAACAGGACTGGTTGGGAGCTGATCTGCTGGAGCTAGATTACTGTAGCAGGAGGTAATTAAAAGCCCCCCCCCCCAATTAAAAAATTACAATAGAAAACCAGCACCTAATTGTATATATTACAAAATTACTACCTCAGCATAGGATGAATGGTTTTTCAAGCAGAAGCATCTGAACTATTCTACTCCTTTCATATAGTATGTAATACCTACTCATTATTAAAACCAGGATAACATCACCTATCTTTTTATTTGTATTCACATCAATCAGTGTGGCACATCTGCAAGCATCCACTCTTCACTTAAGGACATCTTCACCCAAATCACCAAACCAAGTGACAATTATTCCATCAGCATTGCCAGTAGAGTTTATGCTGAAGAGAAATACCCAATCCTGCCGGTGAGTTGCTCTAAGATTTGATCTGGATGTCAAAGCTGTAACTTTCTGTAATGCAAAAAGCCCTGTCAAAAGTCTAGGTTCTGCTAAAGAAATTTTCTTCCATATGGAAAGATTCTCTCTGTCCCAGCCCTAACCCTTGAAAGCCTTGAGAAAAAAATGTGACTAGCCAAAAAGATGTTTGTGCAAAGTACAATAAATATCCAATCAAGTCAAGGTATAATTAATAAAGGTAGTTTTTCTTGGCAAGAGGTAACTCCAACTCTTTTCTCAATTTGCAAAACAAACTTGAAAAATAACTTCAGGTTACCAAAAATATTGCAAGGTTTTCCATTGAAAGAAACATTTAACTTGAAATCAAAGGAAAATACCATTGCAAAGTTAAAATTTTAAAAGTGGGCAAAGTGAAAAAATAACTCCATACTTAACTGAAATAAACGTTGGTTTTGGATCAAACTCAGTTCTGGAAAATATTGTTTAAAATGTGGGCATATGCACTTGCTTGAAACAATGCATGTCAAATCTTAAGATGCCTATGAACTAGCCCATGGTTTACTGATTATCCTTAATAAGCCGTCTGCTCAGATCTGTTAACTTCATTCTTGCCTTTTACATTTGCAAAATGCTTTGCCATTTTGATCTGAGAATGGCATATTCTTCCTTTGCAGGAATACATACAATGTGTGAAGGAACTGTATAAGGGAGGTTTGGAACCTATCAGCTTTCAAACAGCTGCAGAAAAAGCCAGAGAACTCATAAATTCCTGGGTTGAAAGTCAGACAAACGGTAAGAGGAAACCAAACATCAGCACAGGTATTTTCCCTTCTGCCACCATGTCTGAACATATGAGAAGACTTAAGTCAGGTGATAAAAAACCAAAACCTCTCCCTCTGCTCCTTCTCCTGGATGATAGATCAGCTTCCAGATACAGAGTTATCATCTAATGAATTTTTTTCCTCAGACACACCCCTGCTAGAGGACTCTGTCTATCTGTAGGGGCTTTGTGGATACGCAATACTTCCAGTCCTGATAAAAGAAACAACACTAAAATATGCTTTGGACAGATTGACAAATTCTTTGACAGCAATGTTTCAACTTTTGTCTGAAGCAAAAAGTTTTAAATGTTTGGTTGGGAGACCATCCTGAGATATAAGGTTCCAAAGGTTCCTGGTGTCACAAGATATACTCATATTAAATCTAATATCAAAGTAAATCTCTAGATCTTATATTTCTCACTGTAATTCTTTATAGAGAGGGAAACAACAACCATTGCCAACAGCAGTGAGCAAATCAACCTACAAGATAACAGCTACAAAACCAAAGCAATGTCCCTGCCCTACACTCTCCTTCCCACAAATTCTTTAGCCTGCATTTGGTGTTTTAATTGCCAAGTAAGACGTGTTATACACATGTGTGTTATATATGTTCTCTTTTCCTGTGCATTCTTAAAAGGGGTGATTAAAAATATCCTTCAACCAAGCTCTGTGAGTCCAGAAACTGACATGGTCCTTGTCAGTGCCATTTACTTCAAAGGACTGTGGGAGAAAGCATTTAAGGAAGAAGACACCCAGACAGTTCCTTTCAGAATTACTGAGGTATGTGGGCATACATCACTTTAAAGGTGCCTTCTAGAATTAATGAAGGGAGTAAAGTTGTGCAATCTTCCTGAAAGAGAGCAATTATCAGTTTTAACCATGAGTAGACATTTCTACACTCTAGGACTGATCTTTCTGAAAATTATATTATTTTCTTTGGTTTTGCAGCAAGAAAGCAAACCTGTGCAGATGATGTCTCAGACTGGTACATTTAAAGTAGCAAAGATCCCTTCTGAGAAATGCAGGATCCTGGAGATTCCATATGCCAGCGGGCGGCTGAGCCTGTGGGTGCTGTTGCCTGATGAAATCTCTGGCCTGGAGCAGGTATGGCCCTGGTAGTTGAGTTTCAGAAAATCATAAACACCATGAAATTAAGGTGCTAAAAACCTTTTCACAATAAAGTTATCTTAAAGGAGATCTTTCACCAGCACAGATCTGAATATTGGCCACATGGGATTGCTGCATAGTGGCCCACAGCTGTCTCAGCAGTCCTACAAAAGTTTGTGCTAAGGATGGATTGCTAACAACTGCTTTAGTGGGTTATATTTTTGTCACTGCAGAACAGATTCTCCTCAGATAAGCAGCTGTTACTCCAACAGCTTGAGCTCCACAGCTTTTATATCTCAATTTCTGCATACTGAGGAGCTTCCTGGGAAGTTCATGTTAGCTTGAGTTTTAACTATTGATTGGTTTGACAGCCTTCAACATGCTTCCTTCATACCTTCAAAAATTAGGCTATCTAAACATTGAATATGAAGAGTACTGGAATGGTTAAAGCAATTTCAAAAATTTCAAAAAGTAAAATGTACATGACATATTATTGTTGATATGAACAGAATACAGGATATTGCCATTAGCAGGAACGCAGTTTGAATAGGAAAAGTTATGTAATAAATCAAAGTTCATTGAAATGATTGCACACTAACTCAAAGAACTTAAATCATAAAAATAAAGAGACATTTGAACAGAGCTAAATTCTTCAGTAATAACTGACAGCTCATTTATTACTGAAGAAATTTAGCTGTGTTCAAATGCCCCTAAATAGTTCAGGTATTAGTAATTGGTTACCATTAACACTTCCTTACTTGGAGGTCCTAAATGTGGATAGAGCTTACAACTCATAAGCACAGAATGACTCTTGGAATATATTTCTAAAGAAAAGAAGATAAATAGGTAAGACCTTTGGTGAAATTTGCTGAGTAGCTATCTCATTAAGACTATTAATTGTCAGTGAGCCTATAAAAGAAATAGGAAGCAGGACAGAGAAGAGAGAGTCATGATTTGCTTTCCTCTTCTAGACACATTGATCCATAGATATGTAGAAAATACACCATGACAAGAGCAGTCAGTTTGAGAGAAAAAACACAAATGGTACTGCTTTGCTAAAACAGAAGCTGTGCCCTCATCCCAGAGATCTAATTTGTTTATTTCCTTGCAGCTTGAGACTGCAGTCACGTCTGAAAATCTCAAGGAGTGGACCAGTTCTAGTAAGATGGAAGAGAAGAAAATTAAAGTTTATCTCCCCCGCATGAAGATTGAGGAAAAATATAACCTCACATCTGTCTTAAAATCCTTGGGTATCACTGACCTGTTCAGCTCATCAGCCAATCTCTCTGGCATCTCTTCAGCAGAGAGCCTGAAGGTTTCTGGAGCCTTCCATGAGGCATTTGTGGAAATCTATGAAGCAGGCAGCAAAGTGGCAGGCTCATCAGGAGCTGCTGTGGATGACTCAAGTGTCTCTGAAGAGATTAGGGCTGACCGCCCTTTCCTCTTCTTGATCAAGCACAACCCAAGTGACAGCATTTTGTTCTTTGGCAGATGCTTTTCCCCTTAAAGAGAGGAAACCTAAAAGAATTTCTCTCCCTCACACCAAGACCCAAAGTGCTGCAGTATCAAGGGTAAAAAGAAACACAAACTTTCTCTTTCACCCATATTTTCTAAAACCAGAAGGCTTTATTTAAAAACAAAAACAAAAAAACCAAAAACAAACAAACAAACAAAAAACCAAAAAAAACCCAGAGAAAAATATAAGAAAAAGAAAAAAAAAATGAAGGCAGAGAAATTATGCCGAGAAAATAGAGGCCCTTTGCCTTTCCTTTCCACAGAGTATTATTATTATTTACTCATGGATGAAGTTAAGGGAATAAAAATCCAACCAATGAAAGCATGAGCATTAACAGAGAGATGTTCCTGGTGCAAGTTAATAATAAGAGGGCCGAATCATCACACTGAAAAAACACAAGGCCCTTTATCAGCAGAAGTTTTATGGGAATAAAAGACAGTCTTCTAACTAAGCCAGGTCTCTCCATGGACAAATTTTGTGGTGACTCTTCTGAATTAGTCACTCAAAAGTTCCCAGATTAAACTCTAAACTACCACCAACCATCTCTACTCTGATAAAGCAATTGATTTTTCTTTCTGCTCCTGATACTGCAAGGCTCTTCCTCACTTTCTAGAGATGCATTATAGGAATCTTATAATTTATATTTCTCATTAAATCTTTTCAGCTCAATCATCATGACCAAACAAGGCAGGTTGCTATTCAAATTTTCTCGATGTATCCCTATATATAGTGGGTCTTGTGGATGTACTCTTTTACTCCTTTAATCATAATTAAAACATGTTTAAGCAAACATCTTTCATTTGGAATATTTAAAGTGCACCTGGGGCAGGGTAATCCTGCTTATTTGTGTACAAATCTGGGGCTTTGGGTGGATGGAAAGTTGAGTATGAGTCAACAGTGTCCTGGCAGCCAGAAGGGGCAACAGTGTCCTGGGGGGCATCAGGCACAGCATCACCAGCTGGGCAAGGAGGTTTTGTCCCAGTCTGCTCTGGGGTGGCCTCACCTTGAGTCCTGTGTGCAGTTTTGGCACCACGATACAAGAAGGACATCACACTACTGGAGTGTGTCCAGAGGAGGGTGACCAAGATGATGAAAGTTCTCAGGGGCAAGACTTACAAGGGGTGATTGAGGTCACTTGGCTTGTTCAGCTTGGAGAAGAGAACTCTGAGGGGTGACCTCACTGCAGTCTACAGCTTCCTCAGTGGGGGCAGTGGAGGGGGAGGTGCTGATCTCCTCTCTCTGGTGACCAGCAAGGGCATGAGGAAATGGAATGAAGTTTCATCAGGGGAATGTTAGATTGGACATTAGGAAAAGTTTCTTCATCCAGAGGGCTGGTCACTGGAACAGGCTTTCCCAGGGAAGTGGTCATGGTGCCATGCCTGTCAGAGTTCAAGGAGTATCTGGACAATGCTCTTAGTCATACGGTTTATTTATAGATAGTCCTGCAAGGAGCAGGGAGTTGGACTCAATGATCCTTATGGATCCTTATGGGTCCCTTCCATCTTGAGATATTCTGTGTTCCTATTATTCTTCTACCTGAGTTGTTTCATTGATTTCAGAGAGGTGAGAAATGAGAGTCTGTCTTAAATCTGGGTTAAGATGCAATATTGAGACCAATTTTCTGCCAGGAAGGACCAGCACGACCCATTCTCCCCCATGCATGCAACTCAGACAAGTCAGATACAAGACTTCCTGCAAAAAACATGATTCATCCAGTTTCTCTGAAACAGGAGCTGATAAGCAGTCTGCAAGGCAGCAGGATATGTGCAGAATAAACATGCCACTGAGATACAGCACTGCCTCAGAGAACAGAGGGGAATGGGAAATGGGAAGGAGCTTTTTACTTACCTTTGTGGTGTGTTGACAAAGCTTTATAGGCTCTTTTTTAGAAGCTAAATAGATTAATCATGCTAGGAGATGGGATGTCTATGGCAAGTTATAGTTTTTCTCTGGAATTAATTATTCATCTCTCTGTCACTGAAGGAAGAAAATAAATAGAACTGTAAGAAACTGTCATAGAGAAGTACCAGGAAAGTGATAGATTTTGGTGGGTGCAGTTCCTCCAAAAAGCCTATGCTTTCCTGATTCCAGTACAGCATAGCACCAGTGGTGGGTGGACTGTGGGGGAATGCTTTTTTCAGTTCCACCACACAGTATTTTGCTTGTTCTACTTGTTTCGGCTTCCCCTGCTCCATCGTCCAAAATAACACATACTTTGGCAGTACTTAGGGGACATGACCTGCTAGTAGCAAACATGATCTTGCAAAAGAATGAAGATAACATGACATCACCTTCCCTGGTGTGTAAATAGTTCAAATGTATTCCTTCACTTTTCTTTATCTTAGTTGATTGCTGATAAAGAGATAAGAAATGGGAAAATTTATTGCAAGAGAGCAAACAATGTGCTTGCTATTGTTGTAGAGTTTCTGTTGATCTGGTCATGGAAATAGGGCACCTGAATTCCTAAGGATACTTAATTTTCAGCAGATTTATTCTAAAACTGCATTATTTCCAGGCTGGTTTAGTTTTTATCAATTGAAACATACTTCTTCACAAACAGAAGACACAAAGTAGCACATCTGCTCCTGCACATAGACAGATCATTTTCAACGCTACCTCCTGATTTCTGTTGACTTCAGCTGCCAGCAGAGCAATGAGCAGTCATATTCATGTCCTCAGTAGTCGCTTCCTTAAAAAAAAAAAAAAAACCCTACATATTCCCAGTCCTGTTTTCAGAAACCATTTTGGAATTTGGCAAATCCATTAAGAAATGGACACTGGAGTTGTCAGATCCCAGGCAGAGAAATATTTGTCTGAATGCTAAAAATTTCAACAACCTTCCACACCTGAGGTACTGCAGCTGCTGTAATAACAGACACCTAAAATACAGGCCCCTAAAGGAACAAGACTGGAGCTAGCCCCAAATTGTGTGTCACATAGAATAAATCCTCTCCTTTGTGCCAACAGATGACGCTACATCTTCTTCTCTCCATTCTTAAAGAAGAAAAATAGTTAGCACCATGTCCTAGAGGCTTCAGCTCTCTGCTATGTTATTAAGTACAGGTGGATTAGGCTCTTGTTTACTCACAGAAAGTGAGTAAAGTACTTTTCAGCACAAGTATGGAAGAAGGCTCATACTCACAGCTTCAGGATCTGTCATTAGTGGCTTTTACTGCTCTACCACCACACCCCATATATATTTGTAATTTTAAGCCTGCAAAGAGACAAAATTAATTCAAAGGATTGGTGAGTCGTGCCAATACAAGACCACACTTGCTTTCTTGCGGTCTTGCAATGGGAAGGTAATTCCATAGAGATGACAGAATTTGACCCTGAGGCCTCACTGTTTATTCCAGTACTGATTGTTATAATTCCTAAAAATGCAAGTAATATTGCTTGGTTGAACAAAGTCAGTTATTTGCAAAAAATGGTCTCCTGCAGTTCATAGAGTTAGAGAGTCAGTTGGTTGAAATGGGCAGCTGACAGTCATCTCTCAACTTCAAAAACACATCAGGGCCCTTCCCAGTCAAATGTTGCATATCTTTAAGTCTGGAGAACCCACAGTGTTGTGAATAACTACATTTTAAACATAAATCTGAATATTACTAATGCAGAAGTAGTGTAGACTATCTAGCCATCTTAGCTTTCTCTCACCAAATGAGAGTTGGCCGCATGTGAGAACGAGCCCCACCAGTTCCTTCATTTTGATTCTCCCATGCCCAGTCCACAAAATTCTCACTGTTTTCCCTCACTTTTATCCCTCTTGGAGACAATACAGAATACCTCTGAAAATCCCAAGAAGTATTTTGTCACCGTGTGAGCAGCAAATTCTGAGGATGATTAACAATGCCTAGAAACAAAACTGAGATAATAGATAGCTTCATGCTATGCACTTTTAGCCCAGAAGCATAATTTATACTTTATCTACATTTTATTATATGGGATTTATTATACTGGGATATCATTTGCACCTGGACTCTTTTCTCACTGTTACAATATTGAACATCACAAGAAAAAGAGTTTAACACCATATAGGTCCAACTGTCTTGTGACAGCAACAAACTCTCTCAATTGCATTCTACTCTTAGGAAAAAAAATATTCCAAACTAATTTTGTGCTCTTATTTCTTTAATTCATTCATCACTTTCTTACCTTTTCAAAATGCTAGCAATAGCGTCCCACAGAAGGCAAACAATGTATTTCTATTAGTGGCACCTTCAAAGAGCAGGAACAGGTTCCTGGAGGTGAGCAAATCCTTACAGTGGAAGGCTGACTTCTTAGTCACACAGGTGAAATTCCAGTTTAGTGGCTCTGATAAGAAACCAATATGGAGTGGAAGTATAGTGAGGTGCCAGATAGGTTTTTGTAAGAAAGGGAATTAAAGATCAAAGGGGGCAGAGGAGGAATCATTGAAGTTCACAGGGCTGTGTGTAGAAGTTCCTCTTTCCTCTTTTCTCTTTCATTCTGCCTCATTTCCCTTGGATGAGGTTCATTAACTATCTTTCCCCAAGGTGCTGACTATCCCCACCCTTACCATGCCCTCCTTTTTCCTCCTTGCCCTTCAGCAATCTCTACTTACTTGGGCAGCGAGGGAAGAGGTCAAGACTTGATTCTAAGAGGAGAAATGTCAGGGAGAGGAAGAAAGTGGGAGGACAATTTACCCCTCCTACTGCCTGGAGGGACCATCTGCTATGAAATTATGCTGTGTCAGCTACACAGTCCAAGCTGCATCTTAGCTACATCTGCAGGAGGTGGGGGGAGAGCCTGTTCCTCCAGCCACAAACAGAGCAATTGCTCTGCCTTTCCTTACACGTCCTCTGGTAACTTTCCTTAGCCTGATGTTGTCTCTGTTCCACTGAATTCAAATCAGTCTTGTCCTATGTGTTGGTCTGCCTATGCTCCCAGACAAGGAATTAGCAACCACAGAAGCAAGGGACATTAAGAAAGATAAAGGCTATTAATGAAGATAAAGCCATAACTCTGGAAAAGGAAAGGAGAGAGACCAAGAAGAAAGAAAGGTGTAAAGCAGCTGAAAGGGACTACGGCACTAGTTTTAAACTACACAGAGTTTTTCTTTTGGCTTTCAAAGAGCTAAAAGAGCCACAGATACCAATCCAAAAAATAATGGAGCCATTAAGATCTCTTTACAGCTGAATCAAGAGTTTGGAAATGCTTTGGTAAAGAGCAGATGATCATCAGGATAGTTTAAAAGAAGGTCCTCAGCGCAACAATACCCTGCAAGTTCACACTTTTGAAATTCTCAAAAAAGTTTGGGGAACAAAATGAAAACTTTCCATCTTATTTTACCTGAGAGCAGAAATGAACATGAGATCATCTTGTATAACTTTTTGTGTATCAGATCATTAATTTCTCCTTGGTTGTGAAAAGCTTGCTAACTTGAACCACACAAAAGGATGTCAAGTCTCAAGAGACTGAGATCCTTTATGCAACAGGCAGGGAATGTGAGAGATGGAAAGATGCAATGGCAAAGGCATTGATGAGGCATGTTCAAGTGATACCTATGATGCTACAGCTCAGCCGAGATCCTTGTCAGTCTAAAGGGGAAATTCCATTCCAAGCCCTCATTTTCGGGGTTACCCTCTTCCAGGACAAAGCATTACTGCTGTTGTGTGTGCACTTAACCAGGTAGTTCAGATCAGTTCCAAGGTTAGCCCAAAAAGCATGAAATTATGAAGGGGCAGCAAGTGCCAAGCAGATCAGTGAATATCTAAGATCTCCTGTACACCTCCTTAAATTAGTATTGGGAAAATTCTCCTCCTGAAACTCCTGAAAATACTGACTGCCTTGGGAAACTACTGGTCATTCCACCAAGCAAGAATATTTTCAGTCAAGCTGCATGAAAAACAGAGCAAATGTTTAAATGAATTTCTTAAAAGAGAGTCTTTCCTCTATATCCTGCTCTGGCACATCAGCACACGGCTCCTGTTTAGGATGGGCTCTTGTTTAGAAATCTGTTTTGAAGGTATATTGACTTGATATTCACATTCTTCATCTCATAATGTGGTATATCCTTCACTATAGCACTGGAAGAGGAAGAAGGGATCAGCTTTCTGATTCAGTAGTTGTGCAGCTGACTCACAGTTCCACCCTTTCAGAGATCTTTTTGGAAAAATGACAAGTTTCAACCGAAGTGCATACAAGCCACACATACGTCATTACTCATAATGCAGCATTGTGGATCATGACTGAGAAATTCAGGCCACTCTTCATCTTTTTTATGTCATCTGTGACCCGACTTTTAAAATGCTCACCACCTGAGTCATTCAAAGGAAAACTGCACTCTTGCACATGTGGAAACAGTATGCATATTCATTCACAGATAAATTTTTCTTTTCAGATATAGACATTAGTCCTTCCTCAGAAGTGCTGCACTTCTTACCAGAGCAAAATTTCTCAGGCCAAACACTACCTTTATTAATTACAGTGTCTAAGCTGAAGCATGTAGAAGTAATACTAAAGTATGAGGAATTCTGCTGGGACTGTCAAATTTTACCACACCTTTGCTTCTGCAGGTGTGGAACAAAATGCCTTAATAATATTTATACAGGAACCTCACCACACCCTTTGGAAACTCGTAAGACTTTATACAGTGTTAGAGTATGTCAGCAAGGATTGGCAAGGGAAGGCTTGCCAACTTACTTGTAGGAGGTGCACAACTGATCACTATCTACTCTGTTTCAAAACAAAGACACGTGTATTATCCACCAAAGCTTTAAAGGGAAAAGGATACTCAAAGAATAAATCTCTCTTAAACAAAAACTATTCGAGATTTGGGATTTCAGGTTGATACAAACTTATTATAATACACAAAATTCTTTTACAGCACAACCCAAAATCTGTAGAATCAGTCTAGATGATGCATATAGGGCTTTTTGTTCAGCTGACAATGTTAGGAAAAGCTCATGCCATGCTCACACGATGACAGAGGCATCACCCAGGAAAGAGTCTTCCTTAGCACAGGAAATGTTATGTTTCTAGCCATAGAATCATACAATATGCTGAGATAGAAGGCACCCATCAGGATCACTGAAGTCCAATTCTCAGCCACGCACAAGATACCCCAAGCGCCACACCATGTGTCTGAGAGTGCTGTCCAAATGGTCCTTGAACTCAGACAGGCTTGGTGCTGTGACCACTTCCCTGGGGAGCCTGTTTCAGTGCCCAGTCATCCTCTGGGAGAAGAATCTTTCCCTGATATCCAGCTTAAACCTCCCCTGACTCAGCTTCATGCCATTCCCTTGGGTTCTGTCACTGGTTGCGAGGGTGAAGAGATCAGTGCCTGCCCCTCTGCTTCCCCTTGTGAGAATACTGAAGACCACAATGAGGTCTTCTGTCAGTCTCCTTTTCTCCAGGCTGAACAGACCAAGTGATCTCAGCCACTCCTCATAAGGCTTCCCCTCCAGACCCCTCACCATCCTCATGGCCCTCCTCTGGACACTATCCAACAGCTCAATGTCATTTTGACACACAGTATTCAAGGTGAGGCCACACAAGTGCAGAGTAGAGCACTTATCACTCTTTTCTCATTTTCTGTGTCCTCCTTACAGTTTTTAACTTTAAATCACACAGATTTTTCTTTTTAATACATCACAACTACAAAGGGATTAAAATATTCTCACATTTCAAAACCCTTCTCCTCCCCATGCTTCTTGTATCTCCTAAAGCCCTTTTAAAGGTATGGGGACATTTAAAATCCTTTCATGTTTAAAATCTACTAGCCTGCTCTGGCTGAGCCAAAAACTTGAATAGAACGCTCTGCTGGCTGGCTGAATCAGAAATTCTTCCCTCCCAAGTAAACAAACAGTGCTTATACTTACAAAAAATACTTGAGGATGTCAGGGAAAGTGAAGAGCTTTCCTTCAAACATCACTTTTTCGTTTGATCTACCTGAAATATGGAACACGTTAGTTCTGAATTAAATCAGATTTCCAAGAGCTATACAGAGTTGATAGCTAAAACAACCTACCAATGAGCGTGGAAATCAGCCATGGAAAGTTGTATCCCAAAAATACTGTGTGAGACCAGAAGCTACTTTTTTCTGCAACAGCAAGTCTTTCCCTCAAAACCCTAAAGAACCTTCATAGAGCACTTTATAATGTTCTGTTCAGACATCAAACATCACTCACTCCTGAACCCAGGCACTAATGAACAGAGCAACACACTGTGTGGGAAATTAAAAATGACGTGTGCAAAGTTACACTGAAACTGGAGGAAAACAAAATGCCTTTATATAGCTGAGATCTGGCCAGGGCACTCGTATCCTGCCAATATTTGTCCTAACCAAATGGAAATATGAATGACTGCAGTGAAAGAGACCACAGGTTTGCTCCCCACAGGAAGGACGCTATTAACACAAATATAAGTCTTCTAGTGTGCTGCTGTGTTGACTTTGTAAGGAGTAGGAGTGAGAGTACCACTGCTACTGAATCAGCAGTAGTACCATCCAATGAGTCGTGTCCTCTGGTGATGCTAAATTAAAAGGATAATAGAAAACATTATCAACCCATCACATGGATAAAGCATATTTTGTCTTTTGAGATGAGCATAATTTTACTCAGTATGGTTTTCTTGTTTTTATTTTCTAATTACCAGCCATGCCATTCAAGAGGTATTCTAAATAGTAGCTGTAAAACCTTGTGCAATAGCACAAACCTCTTGTTCAGCCTAACCCAACATTTCTGCGTAAACAGAACACCTCAGTCACTTCTTGTAAGGCAGCAATCAGTAGCACAAGTTAGCAAATTAAGCTCACCCCCGCTTTATAACCAGAAAAGCAACAGCAACTGGTCTAAGGGACAAAATGTTTTCAGGGTATCTATCACTCTTCAACAACACGGCAAAGTTTGCAAAGATTACTCAAATCATTTATGCTTTGAAACTGTTTAAGGCCAATGTAAACAGATTACAACTTTCCCAGGTGCAATGGGAGCAATTAGTTCTGCAGTGAGTATCTCTCCCACACTATGCTGCTCTCTGGAAAACGTAACAGATATATCTAATTACAACTTAACCTGAAACATGCCCCCTTTTGCATACTTACCATTTCAAAATACCTGAGGGGCAGGAAAACACCATCCAGTTAAAGTAATGCGGCTGCTAACAGGCAGGAAAGTAACATTAGCAAAGCTTTCAATTCCCAAGTTACATTGATACAAAAGGTTCACTATTGTCAAAGGATCCTTTGCAGCTGCACCCTTCTATGCACTGCACCAAATTTTGCAGGTATTTCCATGGTTCATACCTCATTACAGGATGCTTCACACCAACCTCTGACCTACAACATAAGTCTGTGTTAAACGTATGCTCACAGACAGGAGGTCAGAAGAAAGCTCTCCAAAGGCAGTTTATGCCAAGGAAACAGACCTTATGAGTGAGTCCTGGTCAGTGTTGGGGAGGTATCCAATTCTTATCCAGGTTTTCAAGGCGGAGGTATCAACAGTGCAGAGAGAAAAAAATAAACAAAGGGCCAAGCAGGATTTTACAGGGTGTTTCAGTTAGGGGTCAGAGTGGGGATGGACAAATGCAGGAAGGACTACAGAAGAAGGGACAGCATGATTGCAAGGAAAATCAAGGAAGGAGGTATTTTAGTAGCCCAGGAAAGAAGAAAAAGAGGATTTGACAGAATATTTATTTCTGGAATTGAAAATAAGGAATAGATCTCTGATGTGCTACATGGGTCAAACAGCTTCCAGACTGGGTGGGGAAACAGAAATTAATTCTAATCTAAGACCCAACTAAGGTGTTGCCCACTGCTAATACAAGCAAGGGTCTGGTGCCTGTCTCTTAACCTTCCCTATCTCACAGTTACAGAATTTTCCTGGCTGTACAGTATTACAATCCTTCAAGATTAACAAACCCCATTTTTTCAAAACAGAAACCCACCAGGAATGACAAATTCTTTCTCAGAAGGAAACGGGCAATAGAAAAACTCACACATAAGAAGTCACTTTATTTTTTTTCTGTCTGTCTGTTTCTCAAAGATAAATTCTGTTAGACAAACCATAAAAGAAGTAGGTCAGCAACTGTCTTTTTAAAAACTCTCCAAACCACAAAAGAAAGGCTGTTCAAAGTAGTGTGGGTTCAAGTTGTTACTAGCCTGTTACCACAAAAGTGTTTATAGAAACACTTAAGCAGTCAGTTTTGTAAAGTTTTTGTATGGTATCATTCTTACCATCACTTCAAATCCTACTCTGAGGTGATTCAGTTCTTCCACAGGGATGTGGTGTGTAGGGCATATTACATTGCACAGTCATGAGTCATAAGAACCTTTGCAGAACCAGCCAGGCACACTATAAATTCATCCTACCCTTCATGTGAACTGCAGAAACCTTGGAGACACCCAGGGCAGCAGTGTTTCTCCCTGCACAAAACAAGGTACTGTAATGATTTCTAGATACTATTTATTTCATGTATTCTTGGATGATGTTGCTTTGTTGCCAAATGCATAGGAAAAAAGGAAGCAGATATCTGAACTGGAAACAACTAATGCTTGGGAAAGTAATTAACTCAGATTGCATAGGCATAGTCTAGAATATGTAAGTCTTAAAAATATACAGGAAGAGCTACTCATTGTTCAGAGCTCTATAATTTCTACAGCCACTGACTAGCATATATAGTATATTCTTATATATAGCATATTCTTAGTATATATTCTTATATCTAGCATATATAGCATATTCTTAGCACACTAAGAACCACTGCATTTGCTTAAGCCAGGTACTTCTTTTACTATTTAGTGCTTAGCATTGTCAGGTTAGCTTTTGGTTTGCAAGCTACTATGGTGACAAACTACCTTGTATTGTAGGGCCATTCTATACCAACCAAAATAGCTCCTAATCCCTGACTAGAGCCCTCAGCTAAACCTGCAAGGCAAATGAAAAATACCAGCATTTGTGGTCTACTGAATATAGAAACCTTCTATTGCAGAAGAACTGGGAAGCTAGGATCTGGGCTAGCACTGTAAGACAGAGTTTCAGGACATTTTTAAAAGTCAGAAAGGTAATTCAGGATGCTTAGCATGCAATAGTTGGGGCAGTGCTTGCTCAAGCATAGGAAGGAGTGTTTTGTTTTGACCTAAAGGACCGCTACGGTTACCAGGGTATTTGTCCACTACAGAGATGAGCATCAAAAGGCTCTTGAGCAAATTGAAGCATAAAATTTGTCACATGAGACAATTTCTCAGTAGTCTCTAGCCCAGGCATTGCTGAGTAACACTAGCAACTGTCACTCAAAGATGTTGTAAAGGACAGTGCAAAAATGTCCTGGTGAACAAATATGAAACGGGGTTGGAGGCTGGTATATCCCTAAAAATTATAGCTAATGTCATCAGTGAGACAGGACATGCTAAACTCTACATGATTTTACAAGAGTTCATCCTCCTCATTCTTCTCATAGGTAATTTTAGAAAGCCTTTAATTCCCAAAAATGTTCAATCAGTGAAGAGGAACTTGTAAACAAATAGCAATCATAATTAGTGGATCATTAATAGCCTCTTTTCTCCCTTTCTGTGCAGCTTCAAGACAATGGATGCACTGAATAAAGCAAACACAAGCTTTGCTCTTGACTTTTTCAAACAGCAGTGTCAGGAAGATGGTGACAAAAATATTTTATTCTCTCCTTGGAGTATTTCGTCTGCCCTGGCTACTGTTTATTTGGGAGCCAAAGGTAACACTGCAGATCAGATGGCAAAGGTGAGTCTGAGCTTCAAAAAGTAGATGTCTGAAAGGGCTGATTTCTTGGACTACTGTTCTCCATGCCAGAAATTTGCTATGATGGAACAGAGGAAAGCCATATATGTGTAGCATTTTGAGGACCCTCCCCTATAGTTATTATAAGTTATTATAAGTTTTACACTTCGCTAAACATGAATCCACATCTACAAGATTAGAGAAAAACCATGCTGAGACAAAATACAACCCTTTCTTTGGGGTATGTATTTTGCAGGCAAAATCACTGACTGAAAGTGCTAAGTTGCTCTTGTTCAAAGCTCACGTTTTCATCAGGGGACAATGAGAACAGCCTCAGTGCATGGTTAGCAAACACCTAATGCAGTTTCCTAGCTCCTATCGTAGGAGGTGAGGCTTGTGAATTTGCATCTGCTAAGGCAGAAGTTGTCCTGTCTGCTAAGGCAGTAACCTAACTCCTGATTTACAGGACAAAAGAGAGCCAGTAGGGTAAAAAAGAAATGAGTGATCTTCTGTTAGGATGAAAGGAAAACAAAATAAAAGGCACAGCTCTTCTGAAAACCGTTCCAAGGTTGGTTGCACCTCTTTGTAGCCTGGGTAAGGTAAACAAGCCCAGAGAAAGGGATTTAAGGCATGGAACTGCCTGCACAATTTTCAGGCTTTCTGACATGTAGCAGAGCTCAATTTAGATTTCTGCTTTGGTAGACTCCATCTAGAGGTAATTGGCTCTTTCCAGGTATTAACTAGTCATCCCAGAGCATAACTCAGAGGAGGCAGATTCCTCTGGGAAGGCCAGGTACATAAGAGTCTTGCCCTACAGCCCTCAGCTTAGTTTCCACAAGCCATTTCGTACACATGGGCATCAAGACCTAACCAAAGATTTCATAGTCAGTAAGTACCGGACACAAGAATAAAATATGAGCTTGACTTTCTTCATTACCAGTCCCCACGACATCACTGAAAAATTTCGCTGAAACAGAAAATTTTCTGGTTTTGCATTTATTATTGCTGTTCCCACTATAGGTACTTCACTTTAACAAAGCTGAAGGAGCCAAAAATGTCACCACAACCATAAGAATGCAAGTCTATGCCAGAACAGAAGACAGTCTATCCAATCGACGTGCATGTTTCCAAAAGGTATCTCACCCAAGCTGGTGATCAAGCTATGGGCATGGTCACATCCTCTCTTGCTATTTTCCTTCCACATTTGCATTTGTTTATGTTTGCCTTCCTCAGATTTAGTGGACACAATTAATTGGTGCAGCATTCTGCAATACCTTCACCTAATGCATTACTTATTATACGCTTCTCCTTTTTACACAGAATTGCACAATCCAACCTCAAATTTGCAAAATTTAACATCTGATGATCAATAGATCTCTTAATCTTCTTCCTTTAGCTCTGAGGACAGATTTCTTTCTCAAAGTATTACTATTCAAGAGTTAGCACAGTTCTTACCTTAGAGAGCTAATCCCAAGGAAAGAGCTGCTCTTCCACCCATTTGATTGCAGCATCAAGACAATGAAAACCAGAATATTAACTTTTCCAGGCTACCTATGCTCAATATGTTTCAGAAATCAGTCTCCATCTCAATTGAGAAGTCAAAAATATAAATTTATGTGTTGGGATTTCCCAAAGTAGACCTGGTGCCTGCAATAAATCTTAGCGATATGGGAATCATTATATTCCTGAGATAAGTCTTTGCCATACTGGCAGGCATCTTGTCCCAGCTTATATGTAATTTACATAGCAGAATGATACAGAAGAGCAAATGCAATCCCTCTGAGTCAGTAAAGGCTTTTTCCTAGTAGACAATTCAAACATGGTGATGTCAAACTCTTCTCCCTGCTCTTTCCCATCATCATTTTTTAGGGGGGTGAGCCATTTCCCTGCAGTCTGCCCACAAAACCCCAACTGCTGCTAGTTTTGATGAATGGTTCTGCATCCCACAGCCAAACTCCACAGTGCGAAGATTTATTTTAGGGGTTATGTCAACATCTCATTTGCACTGCATGAACAGGAGAGAGCTTGTTCCTCATGACTAACACTTGCCCTAATTGTAAGAATTACAGAGTGCTATGAGTAGCACTATGGGTAGTGCTATGGGTTCTAACACTTTAGAGATTTAAGGGTCTATTCATGTTTCTGATTCCGATATAATGACAAGATGAATACAGCACAGGTGCAGATTTTTAGTTTAGTAATTCACAGCTTCCTCCTGAAGTTCAATGGAGAGTCTGAGCCCACATTAATTTAATCCTGTCTCCTCAATATAAAGAATTTACTGCAATTACTGAAACATAACAAAACCCCAAACCACAAAATATTAAGAGGCAGATTAAGAAATTTAGGGGCAAACTTTCTGTATATCACTTTAAACTTTCATAAACTAAGGGAGTGATAGAGCCAAATCTTCATGCACTGTTTAAGAATTACTCTCTGACTCTCATTTTCTGGATATCCTGTTTCACAATCTCCACTTATGAATGCTTAAAAATTTTACATAGTTCAGGCTCTTAACACTTGAATTCTGAGACATCTACAGAGTCTATACCACATCTGCAATTTCTAATACTTTAAAATGATTCTTTTAATAGCCATCCAGTTTAGAGCACCTCTTCTGCTGTAATATAGGTAACAGATCATCTGAAGATAAATACTTTACTTGGATCTGTGTGAAGGAAAAAACCAGGATTTTTACACAAGAGAAGAATAATGCCTTTTTTTTTTCCTCTTTCTACAAGACAGAAATTGGCAAATCAGATAATATCCATCCTGGATTTAAAGCTCTCAACTTTGAAATCAACCAACCCACTAAAAATTACCTGCTTAAAAGTGTCAACCAGTTATACGGAGAAAAATCATTGCCTTTCACTAAGGTAAGACTTTTATTCAGATTATGCAGTGTCATTCCATCTTCATGATTTACCTATGCAGCATAAACCATATACTTTTAAATATTTTCACTGCATTTGCAAATTATGCTATTAACCTTAACATGAATATTTTCTATGAGACTTATCCTTTGGACACTAAAATTTTAGAGGTTGTGGGATGTGCATTTAATCCCAGACTGATTTGTAGATGTAGTTAGATGAGAATGTTTAAACTGAGCATTTCCACTAAAAAATACTTTGCTCCTTCGAGAAACACTGTGCTTGTGTCCATGTAATTTTTATCTCTGGCTGTAGTAGTACTGCTATTGTCAGGCAACAAACCTAAGTCAGGTGTCTCTCTTGCACTGCAGGAATACTTACTGTTAGCCAAGAGATATTACAGTGCAGAGCCACAATCAGTTGACTTTGTGGGAGCAGCAGATGAAATCAGGAGAGAAATCAATTCCAGTGTCGAACAACAGACTGAAGGTAAGTTCCAGCCTCTCCTCTCCAAATCAAAAAGGAGCCATTTTGGCTTTTCTGTACCCAAGGGGCCCACAGCAGGTGAACAATTCACCTCAGAAAGGTAAATCAGATTTTTCCTAAATTACTCATCTATTGACAAGCTCTTACTAAAATTAGTGTCCTCTATCTCAATGTGTGAGGAATACGGCTTCTTCTTCTTCTTCTTTGTAAATCAAGATTACGCCAGTAACTACATATTTGCCAATAATCTCAAGCTAGATGGGTGCTATGGCAGCACTTACACTGAAGTTTCTGGTTTATATCCCCATAAACTGTGCCAGCACTTACACCAAAGCACTGAAATCGCAGAGATGTCACAGATGTGTTAATGTCCCTCTGTTTTCTCTAGGTAAAATCCAAAATCTGCTGCCTCCTGGATCCGTAGATTCACTCACCAGGCTAGTCCTGATAAATGCACTCTACTTCAAAGGAAACTGGGCAACAAAGTTTGAAGCTCAAGCCACCAGGCAAAGGCCTTTCAGAATTAACATGGTATGGCAATATACTGCCCTATTTTCTACATTGCAGGTGGAAAAACCTGGAAAATATTGAGGGAGGGAGGAGGGGGGAAGGAAATCCTGTCACCCTTTAAATCCACGTGGTGTGATAGTTACTTAATTTAAAGCATACAGTATATTCAGTATATTTATTTCACCACACTTTCTGCACCAAGACTGCACCCACATACCAGGCCCTGAGCCATAAGTAAATTGTCAGAAGCTGACTTCAAACAAGCTTCCATTCTCTGAAGGCAGGAAAAACAAAGAGGGGAACAAAACTGTATGTGTTAGTTCTTTACATTTTCATTTTTAACCACTCAACAAATCAGAGTGGCATACAATTTCCTATAATTGGTGTCATCTGAGAGAGCTCAGATAGCCTGCCATGCCTTCTGGTCTTTCCAGAAGACCAGGGGTCCTCTGAAGATCCTGTGTTCTGTGTCCAACCCATAAGAATGTCTCAGACACATTGGGCAGCTTGTAGAGCAAATACAATAAACATACAATGTGCTACTTTAATTCAGTCCTTTAAGTGCTCAGAGTATAAATGTAAAACATTCAATTTGATTTGTTGCAGCATACAACTAAGCAAGTGCCCATGATGTATCTGAGGGATAAATTTAACTTAAACTACGTAGAATCAGTCCAGGCTGATGTTCTTGAGCTTCCATACGTCAACAATGACCTCAGCATGTTTATTCTGCTACCGAGTGACATCACTGGCTTAAAAAAGGTAAAACAACTGAGAACACAAATCATGTGAAAAAATAAGAGTGTCATTATTTACTTATTTTATGCATGTGTGAGGTAAAAGACAAGGCTGCTGTCATGTTTCTAGGAAGGAGGGTACTGATCAGGCTCAAGGTAAAGCAAATCCCAAATCTGGTCTAATACTGTAAGATTGAAGCTCTTGGAGCTCAGATTAAATTTTTCAGTCTTGGAAGCTAGCATGTCTGTGGGTTCTAATTTTGATCAGTCCTGGAAACAGGTAACCCAAACCCCATAAGATTGCTCCTTTTTCAGCCAAACAAAAATGAGGATAGACAACCAGCCCTGCAGAGATCCACTCTCTGCACCAATTCAGACAGATAATGATTTCATTCCCCAAAAACACCACCAAAAATTGGGCAGCATCTGCTATGTTCCAGGATGTCCAGACCTAACATGTATGGACACTGCCACCTTCTGTAAAAAGCCCGATTCTGCCTTTGGATAACAAACCCATTTTCATTTATAAGGTGTAATGTAGGGCAGGGGGAAAAAAAGCTCTTTTCAGTACATTCTAAAATGTGGGGAAGACAGCACTGAGAACAGAAAATCAACCAGACTATTGTAGCTCTGCTATATTCCCTGACAGTTACTGAGAACAGTTAAAATATTGCATTGATATAACATAGAGCAACATTCTCCTTTAGTTAAAAAGATCTCCAAACTGCTGTTTTGTTACTGTTTTTCTTGTACTCTTACAACCTTTTGAAAAGCTCTCCATTTAATAAAAGAGAAGGAATAGCCTTTAGGGCACAGATTTTTAAACATTCTTTAATTGTCTAATTTTCTTTTTACCAACTGCAGCTAGAAAGAGAATTGACTTTTGAAAACTTGTCTGCATGGACCAACCCAGAACTAATGGAGAAAATGAACATGGAAGTTTATCTGCCCAGGTTCACATTAGAAGAGAAATATGACCTCAAATCTACTTTGAGCAGGATGGGGATACAAGACGCCTTCACAGAAGGTCAAGCTGATTTCACAGCAATGTCAAAGAATGATGATCTGGTTTTGTCACAAGTTTTTCACAAGTGTTACCTGGAAGTCAATGAAGAAGGCACAGAGGCAGCAGCTGCCAGCTCAGCATCACTAGCATCACGAAGTCTTGGTGCTACTGTTATCTTTGTGGCAGATCACCCTTTCCTCTTCTTTATCAGGCACAACAAGACCAAGACTATCCTCTTCTTGGGAAGGTTCTCTTCCCCCTAGAAACTCGATTGCTAAACAGATTATTGCAACAACAATGAACTAAATACACACCACAAGAAGCATCTCAATAGTCTGTGCACTTCTTAATTTTCCTGTACTGTTGACAAATCTCTCAATGTTAGAAGAGAGTATTTATTAAAAATAACCTTGAATTCCTGCCTCTGGCTCATTTTCCTGGCCAAAGAACCCAAAAATGCTAGCACTACCCTCTAAGTACCAAACTGTGCAAAGAACAACATTACTGTGTTTTTCAGCTCTTTCTGAACCAGAATTTCCACAATTCAAAACAGACTGAGTTGATCTAAACCAGTATTTTTAAATGTACTTGTTTTGGTACCTAAGAAGAAAAGAAACAGGAAAATCTCCTCCTTGCAGAATGTTGCTGCAGCTCCATTGGTTTCAGCTCATGCTGATCCCCCCAGGAGGGCTACCTCACCTGCATTTTTGTCAGTTTTTTAGCAAATTTGCAGCCTGGGAGAGCTGATAATGAAATAAACCTGCAAAATCCTCTGTGCTCCTGTTACTGGTGCTCATGCATGAAAAAGGGCTAACACATGTACTTTCTAATCTCTGTCCCACGGCAATTGCAAAATATTTAGCAACACCATAGAACTGGAGGAAAATAAAACACATATGCCTCACAACTTTCTTCTTTGTAACCTTTCACCCACACAACACTATTCCCAGTCTAGCACTGCACTGTTTCGCTCTCACTTTGCTTTGGCACTTACTTACTCACTGGCCTGAAGCAAGATCAATGGGGAGAATCAAGTCTAATACTAATACAAGTAATACTAATGCCGTAGGTGCTTTCTGGAAGACCAATGTGAATCTCCTAGGTCATATTTACTCCTGTCACAGATCTTTCTCCAAAGAGAGTGTTCTAATTAGTCACACATGTTTACAGGGAATGATCCTGACTATTTGAATTCATAACAGAGAGCAAAGGACCAGGTTTCTTAATGGGCTTCCACATACCAACAGCATCTTACTAGAAAAACATCTTCTTGAAACAGCAAGACTTCCTTTTTCTGGCAGAGAAAAGACTGCTGACTGTCACTGAATCCTTTATCTTCTTTCAAGTGGTTAGGTCCTTCCAGGGTCCCTTTTGGCTCAGCTTCCCTAACGAGAAGGACTATAGGAAAAGTGTCATGAAGCAATTGTTTTATACTCCATCCCTATAGAATGCCAAGAGCAATGCCTTCTGTCTGTCTCAGTGGTAAAACATGACACTGCATCCATGTGCATTCAGGTCCAATTCTACCATGCCCTCCTTCATCTCATGCAAGAACGGCATGTCCCCATTGACAAGCCTCTTAAGCACTTCCTGATATGTCTTGGGAATAAAGACAAAAAAGGCACACCTGGGAGGCCAAGGACGAATAAAACCATGACAAAATGCACACAAACTCACACACAGGCCTTTAAAGCCAATGGAAACGTTGAGTCACCTTTTCTGTCTCCTTCAACTATTTTAAGCATGATTGGAAAGATGACAGCTTTAACGTCCTCTTGTGCCAGATCATTACTGAGTGGCAGTGGCCACAACACATGAAAAATAAGCTGTACATTAGGGAACAACCTTTTCCCAGGGTGGGCAGCAGTGCTGGAAAGGTTGTGGAATCTGCATCCTTGGAAGGGCTATGGCTAATCTTATCTACTGATGGCCCTGCTCCAAGCAGAAGGTTGACCTCTGGATGCCCCTTTCAATTAATATGTGTGGGTTTTTTTCTCTCTTGTCAAAAGCCACTCTGCCTTGCCATCTCTGTTTCTCATCCTGCCTGGCATCCTTGCATCTAGATAAGCAAAGGCAGCTACCTTGCTCACTCTCAGCATATTTTACTGGGACTTATGAGTCTCCTGGTTTGGCTGTTCCCACCACCATTCAGTTGACATTTCTCCTATCCAGATTTCTTGAGGAGTTACCATACTAAAACTAGCTCTTGTTTAATTTCTGGCATTTCTTCACTGCCTTGCACAACATTGATTTCTGCCATTTTTTAGAATTCTTGACCCACTCTATTCCTGTAACCAGTCTTGCAGCAAAATGGTTAGCACACAGTGCAGTTTCCTTCCCTTCCTCCATCTTCCCCTGTCCTCCAGGGTCTTACAGTTGTTGCCACCACTTTCTTCTTCCATCACTGTCTCTCCTCTGGGACTGTAAAGTGACAACTCCTGTGCCATGTTTCCCTCTGTTGTTTCTCTCTGTCCTTGTTTAAGCTCTCCTAGCAGGGTTGTTTCAGTTCTTGCCCTCCTCCTCACTGTGTAGTAACTCAGTGTTTTCCAGTGTTTCTCTCAAATTATTTCCAGCCATGGCTGTGATGAGATTTCTTCACCAACACAACCAGTGGGGTGTGCATCCCTTATCCTCCTTTATGGCTTTGCCTCTGTCTGTGCTCCTAATGATCTTCAATCCAAATCTGGACTCCCAGTGTCCAATCGCTAAGCTTGGTGTTTTATGTTGCATTTGAAACCCAGGAGTCACAGCAAGGAAAATCAGACCCTCACTATCTGCTTAAATCCAGAAGCCAGGCCCAAGTATTGTGTAACCTCTTTACCAGTCACTTATTTTAAACAACAGACCAGTTATCTCCACAACACCAGAAAACCTTTGGGATGGGCAACTTGCTTTGCTGTCCTGTCAGTAGGCCATTGTGGCATAACAACAGAGATGAGATTTTAATTCTATTGACCTTTTGGAATGTCTAAATCTGAAAAGTGACAAGGTCAACAAAGAGGCCAAAATTGCATAAGATCTTTTGGGGATGTGGTAGAAAGGACCTTTGGGTAGGCAGAAACAACCTGGATAAGAAGGAAAGGGAGGGGCAACCAGTACTATGCTTCTTAATTTAAAAATTGCTTAACACACAAACACAGAACCCAACTGAGGACAAGAGACCTAAGTCTTCTCTCTTACAGGATTAAAGGTAAATATTTAAATCAATTTAAGTAAATTTTAATATGTTTTTAAAAAGCAATCTATGCCATGAGTGACTATATGGGTAAATGATACTATACAACTGTAATAATGCATTATTCTTGCCTTGTGTTTTTCTAAGTGTCAACCATTAGAGAAAATAAATCTGTGAGCCTAAGGAAAACTGCTGATTTAGGGCAGAACTAATTACAAGAAGGAAAGTTTTCTTAGGGAAGTGACTGCATTGCAATTAAAATCTTCATCTTGATAAAGGAATTCTGTACTTGAGGTGAAGGCACAGCACTGCATATTATCAGGCCAGATACTCAGAGGGGTATTCATTAGCTGAAAACAGAATTTCCCCTCCTGATGCTCTCTCGGTTGTGTTCTTCAAGGAAAGAAAATCACTCTGTGGTACAGATTTGGTACTGAGGGCACACTGACTGCCATAAGGACTTTAGTTGTTTGGAAACAAACCAAAACTTGACAAATACCTGCAGACTTCAGAGACTGCCTCACAATTTCTGTTGCTCCATTCCACAGATACAAATATTAACGACAACAACAATAACAATAATATAAGCATTTCTGGTCTCTTGAGCGGTAAATTACATGAGGCAGGTATTACTGGGTAGATATCTTAAAGTGTGGAGTACTCATAACCTCAAGGCATCTGGCAGTTTCTGGGGAAAATAAAATTGCTGGAACATACAGAAGGCGTGGTAGGTACACACAATGAATAAAACTCCATCAATCTAAATGGAAACAACAGCTTTGCTGTTCATGAAACTACTCAGAATAGGTCACTAGCCTGGAAAAGCAAATGAGCCTACAAATTATGCCTAAACTGTTTTGCAGTATCAGCTCTCAATTCTATATGGATCCAAAATGAAGTAGTGGGAAACTCAGATGTGTTATGAACCAATGTATTAAAAATCCTTATAAATTCCTCTGGGAACATTGCTTTGATAAATCCTTAGTTAAGGACAAAATGAAAAGAAATACAGATGTTACAAATCTGCACATCTTTGAGAACCAAAAGCAAAAAGAAACACAAAGAAAACTGCAGCTGTATAAAAGAGGACAAAAAACCTAAAATAAATTGCTGCTTCTAACAGGTGGCAAACAGCATCTGTGTGGAAGATAAACATACAACTATGCCATTAGTTTTAGTGGGTGTAAATGGATTGTGTTGCACATGTAACATTTCTCACTGTTGTGTACACATACAAAATTTTAAACATTCAAATACTACAATTCTGTCTGTTGCCTCTTTCCAGGTTGTAAAAATGGAAGTTGTCTCAACATCAGTTGGCAAGTTTACAGTTGATCTTTTAAACAAGCTGAATGAGACCAACAAGGGAAAAAACATTTTCTTTTCCCCTTGGAGCATATCAGCTGCTCTGGCTCTGACATACCTGGGAGCAAAGGGGACTACAGCAACTGAGATGGCAGAGGTAGGGTACTATCACTATCACTATCATTGCTTTTGTACTATCACTGCGGGGAGAACCATTTGGATTTGCACAAACACATTCCTATTGTTGAAGCAACAGGTGTGTAAGGGAGTTCTGCCTTGCCGCATGCAGACAGGAGCACTGTGCTGATGCTCTGGGAGGGGGACAGTGCTACTCGTTATTCCGTGGGATTTATGTACACTACAGCTTCAGTACCCCTTTGGTTAGTTACCTAAGCAGCAGATAGCACAGTGAGTTATCACAAAGAGTGAAATATGACAACCATTTGACCCCCATTTGGGTTTAAGTCTCACAAGGTCCTTCACGCTTATTTCTTACCTTTGGAAACTCTGCTTGCAGGTCCTTCATTTCACTCAAGGAGCAGGAGCTGAAGCCTCTTCTTCTGTGTCCAGGCCTTCTCGGGGGAGACCAAAGAGAAGAAAATTGGTATCTATTAGAACTGAAATTCCATGATAAAGAACACCCAGAAGCAAAATGCCCAGATACAGCTTTAGGAGTCCAGTATTCATTGTCTGCACCCCTCTTTAAAGTACAAACCCCAACCATGCTTCACAGCGTGTTTAAGTTCAGTTCCTTTCACTCATTCAGACTCTGAGAAGCACGAAAGGACAAGTCACTGGGATAGTCTGGAAGGTTTGCTATATGGCAAATCCAGCCATGAACAGAGCCCTGCAAATTGCAGTGATGGTAAACTTTGAAAAATAAAAAAATAAAAAGAAAAAGTAAGAAAGAGGAACCCAAATCCCTCTTCCACATACATCACTTAGCACATTTTGAAAGCTTCATGCAAAAATGAAATTGCTGAATATTTGGTTTCTTTTTCTAAGGATCCTGAGAGCAAGCAAGCTTCAGATATCCATTCTGGCTTCAAGAAGCTCCTGACTGCTGTTAACAAACCCAGAAGCACCTACTCACTGAGAAGTGCCAACCGCATTTACGTGGAAAAAACCTTCCTATTGTTGCCTGTAAGTTAAATCTCAGAGAGGAGTACAAAAAGGTGCAAAAAATATTTAGTTTTTTAATTATTTGTAATTAATAGAACAGGTCTGAAGCTGACCTTGAATACTGCAAATAAGATCTCTGGACTCCAGTGATAAACTTAACTGGAAAATACCAGTCAGTCTGCTCACAGAATTTAAGGATGGATTGCTCTTTGACTGTATTGTAGGAATTCCTTTTCATGCAGTGTGACTTTAGTATCGGAATCCCCAAAATAGAATATCGGAAACGAGACATTAAAATAAGCACATCCATAGGATGTGCATGGCCTTCCTCACTTCTCCAGATAAAATTTGGAACAAAATATGGAAAATTTCTGTTCTTTGGTGATTCCTTAATTGTTAGCCCATGGTCCAGCAGAGACTAATAACCAGAATTCTGCAGTCCTCCAGGCCCAAGAATATATCAAGTTTAAGAGCTAACAACTTCCTTTTGGGACTGAAAAATAGTATATTTCTCTAGTCCAGAACTTTTTTGCTCACTATTTTGATATTTTTCAGACATACATACAGCTCAGTAAGAACTACTACAAAGCAGAACCAAAGCAGGTTAACTTTAAGACAGCACCAGAACCGTCCAGAAAGGAAATCAATGCTTGGGTTGAAGAACAAACCGAGGGTAAGCTGGGCTCAACCCCAACATCTTTGCTCTCCCACAGAGTCAGCTTGCAATTTCCTTTGGGCAAGTGCCCTTGCTTCCCCAGGTGCTACTGCAGCAGCCAGGTCATGCCTTCCAATGTGGCTGTGGGCAGCGAGCAGAGATGTGGTGGGAGGACAGAGAAAGAGCAGCACACTTAAGCTCCTTGGGGAGACTCTGCAGCAGCTGGTCCTCAGGCACAGCTGTGCCCTGGTGCTGCACCCATGCACCACTGGCAGAGCAGACAGAGGGGAGAGACACCTCTGCTCCAGGGCAGGGGGGATGCCTACCTAGATGTACCACCCTGCACTGGGCAGAGGTGCTCCTCCTGCCTGGTGTAACCAGCCAGTGAGGCGCTCTGCTTCTAGCTGCTTGCCATGAAGCTGTGATATTTTTGGAGGAAGGAGTAAATCCCTGTCAGTTAGCCGGGAGGACAGATCAGCAAACAGATTGGGAGACTGTAAAGAAATGCATTTGATTTATGTGAGGTGAGCGTTTTAGGGAGTAGGGCACTAAGGCATGTACTTCTTACTAAGAAACTGAACTGAGAGAAAAACTGATCAAAATGTCCTCATTGTGCTATGCCGGAATGAACCCTGATTCTTCTGGTTTCAAAAGGCAAAATCAAGAATTTGCTGCGTTCAGAAGATGTGACAAACACCACCAAGCTGGTCCTGATAAATGCCATTTACTTCAAGGCAGAATGGGAAGTGAAATTTAAAGCAGAAGATACAGAGCTGCAACCCTTCCGACTGAGCAAGGTAAGTTCCTCCTGTATACTTCTTACTGTAAACAACCTGGTCACAACAGCTACTGCTGAAATCTTTCTATTTCATAAGTCTTTTAGGTATCCCTGTGGTAACCAGACCCTGTGAAAAGCTGGTTACAGCAAAATCTGTCAGTGCTCAGCTCACTGAAACATTAAGATGGTGCTCAGGTAAATGTTAGTAAGCTCCAGATAACACCTACTGTTTCCAAAATCACTACAGTAATTTAAGACCTTTTTGTAAAACAGTGCTAAAAATGACTAAATGGTAAAAATAAGATTTTGAGAGTCCAGGCTTCATGGATAGGAACTACATGGCACATCACATGTGAGTATGGCACAAGGCCTCTGTGCTGTGCAGCCAAGGTGTGCACAATCATTCCTGCTCAAATACAGCTCCAAGAGGGTGCCCTGAACTAGTGCATGGTTGCATGAGACTAGGAGAAGTGTTAATGAATGGAATGTATGCAAAAGAGGTATTAATGTACTCACATTAAAAGATCAGAACTCTGTGCAATTTCCACTGTACCCTCTGCATTCTGATTAGCATGTATACATGGTCTGCTTCCTTGAATGAAGGGATGTAGATGTTTTGGGGGGTTATGTACTCCTGACAAGGTGTCTGCTTGCCAGAATTCATCTCATAATGAACCTTTTTGCTCTGACACTGGTGTTACCTTTTGTTAAGCAATCAGCTGGATACTTTTTATGGGCAGAGGGAGGAGAGCACTGGTACCACTGAGAGCACACCACTTGTCCTCTTAAACCACAGCTGTTTTCCTGCCAGAGTGTTGTAAGGCCATATCCCATGCTCCACTCTCCTAATCCTTGCAGTCATTTCTAACTCTCTTTCTGCTTCCTCTGTGGGCATGTTTCAGGGAGAAGAGAAAAATCTCTCAGTTCAGCCCCCAACAGAAGCTTTGGGACAAACATCAATATAAGCAATATTGTCCAGTCAAGAAAAGTTCTGAGGAATGGATGATAAATCACTGTTATATAAGCTGCTTATAAAAGTTTCCTCTCCCTGCACTGCACTGAAACATCATCATCCTTCCTTTCAAGGAATGATTTCTTACTTATAAATAAATACTTTACAGAACAAGACCAGGCCTGTAAAGATGATGTACATGAGAAAAACATTTCCAGTTCTCATCATGGAAACAATGAATTTCAAGATGATTGAGTTGCCATATGTAAAACGCGAACTCAGTATGTTCATCCTCCTTCCTGATGACATCAAAGACAACAGTACGGGTCTTGAACAGGTAAAAAAAGCATGCTGCATCCATTTTGTATTAGTGCTCAGTCAATTAAAAAAAAAAAAAAGGCAGGCTGGCAACCATACTTCCCTCTCTAAGGACATGTTGTCATGCTGTTTGACCTCGTCCACCAGCTGAATTAATTTTAATACTTACCTAACACCAAGAAACTTCTTCCATGCTGAGTGCCGTTAGTTTGGTAGGAACTGAAGAGAGTCAACACTATGCCTAATCAGATGCTCAGCTCTTCAACAGCCCCATCACTGACAATCAGTCTTACATGATCTGTAAGGGTTAAATCTCCTTTCCTTGCATATTCAGGAGAGACACCACTGCACAAGTAGTCACAGGTTCTTCCTGAGATGACACCTTTTCTCCATAGCCTGAAAGTTTATTTACCACATTGTTCTCACTCTTCCTTCCCCCCCCCCCCCCCCCCCACTNNNNCCCCCCCACTTGCTTGCTCTAGGAAAAAAAAATATTTTGGTGAGACTGTGCTTGCTAGAATAATGAGATCTGCCACTGTAGTTACTACAATTCCGAGACTGTTGAATTCTTGTAGTCTATACCATTAATTGCTTTCCTCCATTTGACCTGAACCCTGGTGGCATAGTGCCAAGGTCACAGAGTGGTAGTGAAAGAGTTTGCTGAAATCCTTTTGTTTCAAAGCTGTCAAGGGAATATGTGCAATAATATTCACACCTGTTTTAATAGAACTGGACCAAACCATGTGCACACAGCAATTTTATTCACATCAGGACTGAATTAAAAGAGAGAGGGAAAGAACTACCTTGGAGGATGGCAGCTGTTGAATGCCCTTGCCATCTTTCTTTTGCAATGAATTTTGAAAGGGTGCTGCTCAAAACTTTGCAGCATTAAGACGCAAATATTTGTTGCACACTCTGTCTCTGATCATCAGTGAAACCAATTTCTATCTCATGCTTTCAGCTAAACGTTATATTTGCTATTTAAAAATGTTTAATTCATTACATTGCCATAAACTTGATAAATTAATTGTTTTTCCCCTGCAAACATCAAATTCCTTCTCTTTCTTAAATGATAGCTGGAAAGAGAACTGACGTACGAGAAGCTGTCCGAGTGGGCTGATTCCAAAAAGAAGACTGAAACTCATGTGGATCTCTACCTACCTAAATTCAAAATGGAAGAGAGATACGACCTCAGTGATAATCTGATCAGGATGGGAATGCGCAGTGCCTTCAGCATCAATGCTGATTTCAGTGGAATGGCTGAAAAGGGTAATGTGATGATCTCCAAGGTTTTTCACAAGTCTTTCGTTGCAGTTGATGAGAAGGGCACAGAGGCAGCTGCTGCTACTGCTGTCATTACAGAGCTTTCAAGTGCACATGTTAGCCATGTTCTGAAATTTAAGGTTGACCACCCTTTCTACTTCTTCATCAGACACAACAAATCCAAGAGCATCCTCTTTTTTGGTAGATTCTGCTCTCCTCAAGAATGAATTATTATTTGCTCTCATACAGCAACCAAGGTTCACTGTCCAATGGAAAAAAGTGAACTGCAGTGCTAGAATCTCAGCCTTAAGCCATGTACTGGAAGTGCCTGTTCTTTCCCTTCTACCCCAACCCCCCTCAAAGAAGGCAGCATCTAGAAAGCATCCTGAGCCATCAAAGAACATCCTTCTATTGCTCCTTTCCATAGTCCTAACAAGATAGCCCTAAACAGAAAAGAGAGTGCAGAATTTTGCTCCCTTGTATCAAATCTGCTCTTCTGGCTTTGTTGTTAGAGAATAAGGTGGAGTCATAAAAGCTCTCTGCACACAGGCCATCATCACCTATGTCAAATGTTGACTTCAATGGAAATAAAATTCGTTGTCTTGACTCTCCCAAAGAGGAAAAAAGACTGTGACAAGGAAAAACAAAGAACTTGTAGAAATCTGCATGCTCTCTTTTGCCCTCTTTTCCTCATTGGGAAACCTGCATTTGCACTACAATGTTATTTCATCAGCTTAATTTCAAATTAGGGGCTGTTGACAAGATTTAATACAATAGCAGAATAATCTCAGAATGCCCCTTACCATTCCTTGTCTCACCACATTTATATAGGGACATCACATTCATTTTCTCCTGCTCTTTCAGCTTCCTGAAAAAGTAAGGCTGGAGGGAAAATTGTCCAACCCTTAATATTAAATTGCTGACTTGTAATCACGTCACATTTCTTCATTTCTCTAAACTTTGTAGTTTAGGGTTGCTGAGATTTACAACCAACAAAAATGCTAAGAAAACTATAAGCAACATGCCTTCTTGCCAGCTTTTATTGATAAGTCATCTAAACCCATTAGATTCTAAATCTGCTTCCTCTTTTTAATTTTACTTAATTATACCTGTTTCCTGGCTAATATCTGCAAAGCTTCCTGGCCACCTGTAATATTGACCAATGTTTGATTTTCACTTTATGAGTGCATCTCAGCAAAGATATCTGTGGCATTGAGAGAAACACCAGTGAAATTTTGATTGATGCTTTACTAATTATTTTATCACGAGCTGCATTTAATAAAACAAATTAACTTGAAGTTGTGTTTGTGTTATTCAAGCCACTGAGTTACTTGGTTCTCTTAGAGCATCCTGCAATCTGCACAGCTGGAGCATGTTTCCTTTCTTGTCATTCCAAATCAACCACCCCACTATCCCAACTGACAAAGCTGAGAAATTTTAATATCCCAGTGTCTTATTTTCACCAGGTTTCAAATAGGCCTCCAAACACTGTTACTCTGCAGGTCATCCTAGGCATTTATAAACGTAGCTTTCACAATACACAAGAAATAAGAAGTCTGACCAGAGGCTGCTGCCCAGAACAGCACTTTCTAAATATCCCTTTTGCCCATGTTTGTCAGTGAAGAAGCAACGTGAAAAAAGTACCTTCCACACATCCTTCTTGCCCATGTACACTAATGAACAAGCAATGCTCTACTGCCAGCATCTCAGCTCGCTCTGATGGCTTGGAAAGGCAGCAGTTGTGCCACCCCTGTGGGGATAAGGAATAGCATAAAGTTTTGCAAGCATTGTGGCAGTCCAACTACATGTCAGAGAATATTTTCTATGACAACAGGGTTTGAATGCAGATGGGAGGTACTGTAAAGGCATTTACTCTCAACAAAATTCCACCTATAATTACAACTCACTCTACCTCCCCAAAAGGTATTCTACTTGGAACTACATCTCCCTTCAACAAAGTATATTCACATCTCCTTCCCTATACAAAGTGCTGCCTCTAAAATCAGTGCCCTCCCTTGCCTGTAAGCCACAGCTCAGGATTTAGTCGTCTGTCACTCAGGACCTACCCCAGTGCCACCCAGTTGTGTGCTATTGACTCAGCTTTACTAAGAAGTTTGTTATTTAGGTATGGAAAAGCACGTAAGTGAAGGCTGTGAAAAATAAGAAAAGTAAAACCAGAACCTCTGAGGCTCTCTGAGGAACTACAGCACAGTGACTGCCAGAGGGCAAGAGGTGCAAAGGGTCAAACAGGCTCAGTTTGGTACCAAGCCACTCTCCTCACCTTTTCTTGAAGAGTATACATTCAAGAGTAGAACTTGGAATATAAGTGTGAAAGAAGGAAAGGAACCCATTCAGGGTGGGTAACTCTGTTCAGAGAGTTGTGCAAGCAACACTGGAGCAACTTCATTTGTGCCTCCCTGCATTATTTTCATGGTAACCAGCATCTGGCACTCAGGTCAGGCTAACCCTTACAGAATCAGAGAATTGTCAGGGTAGAAGTGGCCACTTGAGATCATCTGGTCCCACCCCCTCTGCAAACAGGATAAGTTCGTTCCACAGGACCATATCCAGTTGGATTTTGAATACCTGTCTCCGCCAACAGAGGCTGCAAAAGCTCTCCAGGCAACCTGTGCCAGTGTTTGACCATCCTCATAAGTGAC
Source organism: Grantiella picta (assembly GCA_013397955.1). Lineage (NCBI taxonomy): Eukaryota > Metazoa > Chordata > Aves > Passeriformes > Meliphagidae > Grantiella > Grantiella picta. The sequence continues at coordinate 23,204 of VZRM01008892.1, read as the reverse complement.
CATCCTCAGCCTCTCTTATGTTCAGACTGAATTTCATGTTTTCAGTCTATGCCCATTGCCTCTTGTACTCTCACAGGAACCTCTGAGAAGAGTCTGGTTCCTTCTTCTTTGTTGCATCCCATAAGGCATTAGCCAAGTAATAGATGCTACACGACTGCATCTCCAAATAACTATTTTCAAGAAGCCTTGGGTTTGTTTTGTACTCCTCTTTGAAAAGCCACAGTGCACTGAAAACTAAAGAGAGAAGTACCTACAGGAAACTGATGAAGCAAGCTTCAATACAAACAAGTTGTGACCATGGACTGCTTGTCACTTAGTGATTCCATGCCTGTCAAAACACAGCCTATTAACACATTTTCAGTTTATCCTAGAATGAAAGATGGGGGTTTGCAGTAAAAATCTTAGATTCATAAAATAATCCCTGGCACCTCTTTGGCAGATGGATTTCATGAAAAGCAGAAATGGTAGACACAGTGCACACTAATAAAACCAAGAAAATTTACAGTGTTGGTGTACTTTTAGTATTCAAGACAAGGACATATAAATCCCTACTGCTTTTTAACTGCAATGCAAATGCATCCATATTTTAAAGGTTTTATTTTGCCATCAGAAACAGGCACAAGAAACCCCCTTTTCATGTGTTATTTATAGTCCCATATTTTAGAGTTCTATTGCAACAGATGCCATACTTGGTCTCATTTTCTTCCTAGGAAACATGGCTGAATAGGATTTTTTGTGGAGTAAAAAGGTGTAATTGGACTTAGTCTAATAATAATTTTAAATTCTGCTGTTTTTACTGGGTATAACTGCAAGATAACTGATCTTCAACAAATGCCAAAAAGGCCTACTCAGAGTGGATCATTTACAGAGTACAGGTATAGAAATACTGCAATAAAACAGGCAGAAAGATACAACCTCACTGCTGAGCCAGATGGGGATGAAAGATGGCTTCAAAAAAGACCAAAATTACTTAATCAGTATGCCAGACGAAAATTACTGGTTTTATCAAAAGATTTTTTTATGACAGTAAGAGGTCAATCCACTTAAAGTCAATATTTCAGGCGTTGTGATGCAGTGAAACCTTGTTTCTACCACTCTGTCTGCATCAATTAATTATTTTCTCTCATTTTTTCACCTGGCACAGCAGAACCAAGAGCACGTCTTCTTTGGCTAGTGTACTCCCCTCTGTAACTCCAATGTCTCTTACCAAACAGGATCTTGCAGCAGCTGGTATGTACCACAGAGTGTGTCTACACAATTTGGGTATGCTTTCTTCATTTTCCTGTATTTTTGGCCAATCTTTGTAGCTTGTAGTACCACTAAGTGCTTGGGGGGGTTTCCTCTCCTATTAATTTATCTAAAAAAACCAAAACAACAGCAGTTTAAGATACAGAGCAGAAACATTACATGAGCTCATAAGTAAATATAGCAGTGCCTAATACATTTCTGAAGTCAGAAAATAAGATGGACACTCAAGGCACAAAGACTGCACTTAAAAACAAAAGGTATGAAGAGAGTATTGCTCTTTAAACCTTGCATGGCATATGCAGCAATGCCATATGCACAGTATATGCCGCAATCAGATTTCACATGTCTAGAAGCATTAAAATATGATCCTTGTTCAAAATACAAACTTCATACTGATGCTTTTTCCACATAGGTTGACTGCATGCAGGTAATTTGTTTACTGTGCATGTGTCATACTTGTGGGCAGAGGCCATTCCCTACTGAGCTTCAATGTAGCAGAAAAGACAAGTAATGATCATAAATTAAATTTATCAATACAATTTAATCTAAATTACACAGATTAGGATCAGAATTACACTGATTTAAAGTAAAACATTTGAGTACATGTAACCCTTTTATATTACACCTTTGTTGATATCCAGTTTTATACATTCTCTCCTGGTTTTGTTCCCTACTCTTATTTGACAGTTTCAGTAAGAGAAATCATTACAAGCAGAGTTTCCAAGCAGTTTTGCAGTTTTTGGTGGATGATTCAAACTCCCTCAGTCCATCAGAGAGGAATAATGAGCTCAGTACAATGTAGGGCCTGTAGGTATCTAAAGCACCTTCACTGACTTTGCTACGAGCAGAAGTCTTTCAAAACAGCATTCACCAGTTCAAATAAGCCCAGCATTCACTCTTATTGCATCATGTATTTTAGATGACTGTGTAAATACCTTCTGAACTTCCTTTGTGATCTGTTTTCTGAAACAGAAGAGCAAAAAAGCAAAATATCCTGGCACGAAATAAGGGCTTTATGTTACCTGAGTTCTACAAGTATTCAGATGCTTCCCTTCTGAAATTTAACCACAGGATGAATGAGATTAACAGTCTATTTCAATATTTCCTTTTAGCCATAGCTTTGAGATCAGTTCCTATTAATTACCCCAGTTGCTAGCATATAAAGAAAAGGAGGCTGTAAAATTATCTCAACATATCCATTGGCAATGCAGTGTGGTTGAATTATTTTCTGCAATTCCTATATTTTTTGTGGGCCAAACTCCAATGTTGTGGAGGACATCCGTGGGGAACAGGAATACTGGCCTTGATGTTCCAGGACATACACCCACTAACAGTGACCTTGAATTGAGGAGGTCTCTCTCTAAGTTCTGAAAGCAGGTGATAGAGAGGGGAATTAGCAGTAAATGAGGGAACGTTTACATTGATACCAGAAGAGGATGTAGATAAGAAAAGGGAGGTGCAAATATTTCTACATTTCCAAAAGTACTCATTGCCCCACAGACAGCCACAGATCCTGACTGAAGACAGATCTTAACTCTTTTCTCTCTCAGGATTTCAGGTACTGTAAATCTTCATATCAAAATAACTAGCTTTTATTTGGAAGTCTTAAAAGTTCATTTTAAATTCTTTGGAACTGAGTGGTTAAATGATGGCACAAAAGTCATACAGGGGAAGGGTTATTTTTTTTAGTATGAAGTGTAGCCCTTAAGAAAATTCTGTGCCAAGTGGTCAGAATGCAAACCAGGGCTGGGCAAAACCTACAGAGCCTGGGAGGGCAGAAAGTTTCCTGACCTGTAGGAAGGGTGCCTTAATCACTAGGCTATGGGTCGATTTCGGCCAGAGGACTAAGAACAAGCTGCAGGGGAGAATACCCTTCTACTGATCCTGGAACTGAACGCATAAGACAACATGGCTCTCTAGCACAGTGTTTTGGATACTCAGCATTGGGTGCATTAGCTCAAGCCTCTAATTTATTACTTTCCAATAACTACTGAATCAGGCATCCAGACCTTTTCTTTGCCAGGTGACCAAAGTGGGCACTAGACCACTGAACCTCACAGAAACACACACACGTTCTCATGGGAGTATCAGCATCTCCAAGAACAGCGCTAAGATATTTGATTTGAAGGTATGAGCTAGGTTGTATGGCATTCACCTCTGAAGCACTCCTGGGAATGCTTCAAAGCCATTGCAGAGCTTTGAAGGAAGGAAGCTTGAAAACAGAACTTCAGGACTCCAGATGCTTCACGAGTCCCTGACATTTCATAGCAGCCCATTTGTGGACTGCAGAATTTGATTTAACCACACAAATTATGGGTGAAGGTAGATTTAAATGTTCAGTTGCTGTTGTTGATCTAACGCTTAAATTTCTCCTAGGGCAATCTTACACTGACTTTACCAAATGCTTTATTAGTCATTACACTGGTAAAGAAAATGGAAAGTTCTGAGTTTATCTTAATATTCACCAAACTATCAGATGGACCAAAAAAATACTAATAAGATGCACAGGCTTGTTCTGGATCCACATATGGAGTATCAGTTTAACCCTATATTTGTGATTATTTGTTTGCTTTGTTTTCGTCCAGTAAAAACATACTTAGGAAAAGAAGCAGAAAAAGGATGGAAAACATGCAGGTTCTGATAAACCAGCAGGAAACCAGAGAAAATTTGTTGTTGGTTAAAAGAGGAACTGTTTGGAGTTGTATGTAAGATACAAGAATTCTCTTGAAAAACAGAAATTAGCAAATCCAACTACAGCTTCCAAATACAGGTTTACCTACACCAAGAACATATAAAAATCTGTCTCTCTAATAGCCTTCAGGATATATGTAGTGAATCACATGAATTCATAACACATTCTTTCAGCAGAAAGTAATAGCACAGGAGGTTTAAAGAAATAAAAAAACCCCAAAGCAGCACAGTGAGAAATCATTGTTTCCCTCTCTCAGAACCAAAAAATAACTCTATGAAAATTATGCAAAGAGCAAATAAGTTTTTGAAACAAGTCTAAACTCTGAAAACATTTCTACCTAAAAGTGTACAAACTGATGAAAAACAAAACTGGCAAGGACACTGAAAGTGATGTGGAAGGAAGAATTCATGCAGGTTTTAGAAAGAAACCTACTAGCTGACTGTACTTGGTCTCTGTGCAGTATTTTACCTAGGGACACCCTCGGACTGTATTTGAGAGGTGCAGAAAATCTCCCACTAGCAGCTTTGCATTTTTTTAAAAGAAGTGAAGAGGCAGTCACCACCTCTCTTTGACATTCATGTGTCTCAGGTGCATCGATGGAATCTCTCTCAGTGTCAACCAACAGCTTCACTCTGGACCTTTACAAAAAGCTGAATGAATCTTCCAAAGGCCAAAACATTTTCTTTTCTCCCTGGAGTATTGCAACTGCTCTTGCCATGGTCCACCTGGGTGCAAAAGGGGACACTGCAACCCAGATGGCTGAGGTAAGCTCTGAAATTAGCAGTGCACCACCTTACATGTGGTTCCTACATGAATTGAATTGTCACTCTACCTATACGGAACAGAAAGGAACAACATGGGAGAACAGTGACCTGCCCTAATGTTGTTACAGAAAAGAGCCACAGTCATGCTGACAGCATTGCAGGTCACTGTTCTTCCACTTTATTTCCAAGATCTCCCTGCTCTGCACTTCCCCTACATTTACCTTACAATTGCAGTTCCCAGAGCATTGCAGGTGGTCTGCCAAAGAGAATTCATTGACAATAGAGGCTACCGCGGGTCTTGCTTGGAATGCTATGTTCCATTTTAACTGCCCTCTGAACAGAGTAAGTAACTGAATATAGTGCTCAAATAGTAATGAAAAGACAATTTTATTTTAAAAAATTAATATGGAGTTAAGATATGCTAAAGAAAGGAAATCTGGAGACAATATCACACTTCTAGACCTCAGCTGGTTCTGACAGCAATATTATCTGCTTTTTCATACTGCATAGACAAGTTAGCAAGCTCTCCAGAACTTGTATTTGGCTGCACAGGAGCAGCACAAATCTTTGTGACATAGTTAGCCCATAAAAACGACAATTCTCCCATGAATAACAGAGATATGTGAGTATTGAACATATAATAGAATCATAGAATATTTTGAGTTGGAAGGGACTCATCAGGACCATTGAGTCCAACTCCTGGCCCTGCGCAGGGCACCACAAGAGTCACATCATGTGCCTTAGAGAGCTGTCCAAACGCTTCTTGAACTCTGTCAGATTTGGTGCTGTGGCCTCCTCCCTGAGGAGACTGTTTCAGTCACAATAGTGTTCTATTATTAAGCAGTCCCTGTGGCTAAAATCTATATAGTAATGATACAGTCACAGAGAGTTAATCAACTGCACAGTCTTGTGCTCAATAACGTCAACAGACTATCATTAGGCATGGCTGGGGAATGACCATAGAAAACTAACAGGCTTACAATGCTTGGGCATATTTATCTCCAACAAACAAGCTGTCTTTATGAACATTTATCATCGTCACAGGTTCTCCATTTTAACCAGACTGCAAGAGAAGAAGATACATCTGAGACAACAAGGCCTTCTCTAGCAAGACCAAAGAAAAGAAAGATGGTATTTATTACAACAAAAAAGTCTGAGACAAAAATGGGATAGTCCAAATCAACTACTGCTTTAGGCTTCTAACATCTGCTTGTTTTCAGTCTATTATCTACTGTCTCAGTTCAGTAAGAACTATAAAGAGAAAGAATGAACAAGTAGGTAATACTACTGTAAAACTCATGAATTAAGTCTTTCAAAAGCAGAACTGAGACACTAACAGCATTTTGCTTAGCCTTAACACTGTCTCACTTGGTATTAGCTGGGCTGTGGAAACACCAAGAAATCATTGGTCCTAATATGTTTTGGACAATTTGTTTATTATCACCTTTCGGTTGGTTGGGTTTTTTTCTGTAGTGAAAAACAATGAGTGCATTCACACCTGACTCCAGCCTTACCCAAAAGAGTTCTCTGCACCTTTCTTATCCACGGACACATCAGGCAGACAAAATTCCCCTTGAAGGTAATGCATGTTGACTCACCCTTGCTCATCAGCTCCCCAGAGACTTGCCAGCAGGAGAAACTGTTCAGATCTTTTTAATCAAATGAACTGCCTAAGCACTGAAAAGTTTGTAAACTCAAACAAGCCATGTATTTTTCAGCATAGAAACCAAAAGACAATTGAAAGAAATTAAATTAGACTAACTGCAAATAAGAAGGGGAAGAGGATTATATCATTCTTACCCCTCATGGTGTGAGATGATTCTTCAAGATGAATCACTGCACTCACATTCATTTTAGCAACTCACTGACTTCATAAAGTTGTAGCAAAATCTGTTTAATCTTGGTCTTCAGGTATTTCCCTCTATTGCCTCTTTGTTCTGTTCCCATCCCATTGAAAAACAAAGCCTCTGCTATCCTGTGTCCTCTAGCTACCAAATTCTTTCCTAGGCATCCTTCCTAGCAGCCCACACCTCAGCATGAGTGAGAAAAGATCACAGCAAGGAATGCCACCTCACCAACCTAATGACAAACAGGTCACCCTCAGTCAGTGGCAGAGACTCTGGGTGTCTCAAGTGCAGGACACAGTGGATGACATGGGGGAGGACACTGCATCCAGGCAGCTGGTGGGGAGCAGATGGCAGGTAGCAGCTCATTCTTCTATTTGCAAAGCAACAGCTGGCAACAGCTGGTAAGCAAGCTCATCCTCCCTAAAACCATCAACACTGACATCCAGAACAAGCTCCTTCCAATACCCAAACAGCAACGGAAAATAGCATGAAACACAGAAAATTTGAATAGTTGGCAAGTCCACATCTTGACATCAGTGTCTGTGAGAATAGAGCACCTCCTCAAAAGCTGCCAGGCTGCCTTGACGGGTCCTTGTGAAAATAGTAGGTCTTGTGAAACCGAAAATTCATACTGACTTGACAAAAGTGATTGTCAAAAAGAGATTCAGCTCCCTGGGAGTATCATCACCTGAGGCCTGCAAATGCCTACACAGCACTTCAGAAACAACTCACTGCCCTTCAAGTAGAAAACCATTTATCTAGTTATATACAGTGCTGCAAACATGAACAAACTCAAAAAAGAGTTACATTCCCTGAAACTCCTTTTTAATTAAAGCAATATGAACAATTTAAATAAACATAGCAGGTGCAACAGAAAAAAAATCCATACTAATTGGTGTCTCTTTCCAAGGATCCTGAGCATGAGGGAGCAGAAAACATCCACTCTGGCTTCAAAAACCTCCTGTCTGCCATCAACAAACGCAGAAGCACTTACTTGCTAAAGAGTGCCAACCGACTGTATGAGGAAAAGACCTACCCATTATTGCCCGTGAGTTGAACATCTTTATTGAGAATATGCTGGCATTAAGAGTGATTATCAATAGAGATGGTACAAAAAATCCAAATTATAGCACTGGGGTTTGAGTGAGAACATGAGGACAGCCGTATGGGGTGAGCCTTGGACAGACAAGAAGTCCATCTGTTTACAGCAGTGGGCAACAGTTTGGGAAGTGCATGAGAAAAAGGCACACTGTGTAGTGATTCTTCTCCAAAACCTGCTGTGGCCACCAAGCAACCTGCAGCTCAGGGACTTCTGAACTAGAGGGCATGTCTGCTTAATAGACCCTGATAAGCTGTTGTTTCAGGACTTTGTAGACTTATGTTTTGAATCTACTTCAACCCTCAGCACCAGGATTTCCACTGCTGAGCTATACCCTGGAGGTACAGCGTACCGTGCCTTTTCAGCTTGCTGCCTGTTGGCATTGCTGTTGGTTCGTTTCTCCACTTCTCTGGTCACTGTGTCTGTATCTATTATGCTGTAGCATTTCTGAGACTGAGGCAGCCAGAGCTGCATTGAGAACTCGGACAGAGGGCACACCATAGTGTTATACAGTGCCATTATAGAAGTTTCTTTTATTGCCTACTCCTGTCTTCATAGTTCTTAATTTTTATTTGCATTTTTGGTCATGATTAGGCAGACTTTTTCATGCACCTGTCCACTACAGCTTCAATACCTCATTCCTAAACAGTAACAATCACTTTCTATACCTTACACTTTACTAGATCACCTATAAATATGTTTATATATTTTTTTTTTTAAACGTAAACATTTAGACTGGTTTTATAGAAAAAATGCTGTAGCAAAGACCCCAGCACATATCTCCCTGTGGTACTCCAGTAGTAATAAGCCTTCATGGTGAACATGATTTCCTCCTTCTCTTGGTTTCCAGTCTTTTAAACAAATGAGAACTATCTCTGTAGTCCCGTGGATGCTCAGCCTTTGGTGAGAAGTCCTCCAAAATGCCTTTTGGTAAACCAAAAAGACTGTAATGACTTCACCTCGTAACGCTATGCTTCCTAACGCCTTCAGAAAACTCCAACAGATTTGTGATTTCGAATTTCCTATTACAAAATGTTGTTGACACTCCTCCAATAAATCACGTTAATCCACACATCCACTACACCTATTCTATTCATTTGCCCCACACCAACTCATAAGTTTGCAATTATCTCTATCTTTGAAATCTTTTTGAAACTGATGTTGTATTAATCATCTTCCAGTTCCTTGGATGGTGGTTTTAAATGAGATTACTGTTCTTTGATTTTGGAGTTTGTTTGGTTTCCTGAGTAATTAGCAATTTGTCCTTCTGACTGTGTATTGCTCATATTTCTCCATAATCTCATGGGCATTTGCTTTACAGAGAATCAAGGGAATTTCCTGCTGGGAATCTCCATTAATGATTTCACAGCAGACAGCAATGCAAATGTTCATTTTGCTTTTCTGTCAGGACTTTATTCTACCCGAACATTCCTTTTATTATCCTCACAAATTTTTGGCAGGTACCTCATCTCTGAAGCAAACCAAAAGCCTTTGTTCAACTTTATATATATAGAAAACATTCTTCCATCTTGTATTGAACACTACATCATAAAGCAGGAAAAAACAGTATTTAAATAACATAAAAATGCCATTTTGAGAAATTTTTTTTAAAATGTGAAGGTTTCAGATATTTTAAAATTACATTTTTCCACTTTTGATTACAAACACAAAAATTTGAAGTATCAATCTCCTTGAGACTGAAGTTTGACACATCCTTACTTAATACTTAGAATAGAATGTATCAGACCTTACCATAAAGATTATTGCATATAAAACAAATTTTAATTTTTTAAATTATGTATTAGCAGGTTGTATAATCTATTAAAGTGATTATTACTAACATTTTTATAATTCATATTTAACTAAATAAGCATACATTCTCCAATCCTGTCTTTCAGAAGTTCTTACAGCTCATTACAAGCTATTACAGTGCAAAGCCACAAGCTGTGAACTTTAAGACAGCTGCAGAACAAGTCAGAGCACAGATCAATTCATGGGTAGAAAATAAAACTGAGAGTAAGTATCACTGTGGTGGCTTTTTTCTTGTCTCACTTTCATATAATTTGTATTTCCACATTTATTGCTCTTGCAGCCAAGGATCCATAAAACTCAGGGGAGGAAGGTGATGAGCAAAGTACAGCTAAATAGTATGAAGAATGCCTCTCTCCAACCTAACTGCTGCTCCTTACAAAGTCCTTCCCTCAATTCTTTATGCTGTAGCCTCCTCTGAATCATTGCTGTTTGGAAGGATAATCGATAGATACTGTTTGCTTCCACAATGATTAGTGAGGGTTTTACTTCCGCATTCTTCAGCTGCTTGCAACCAACTTCACAGAACATTCTAGCTATTCCACTTTACCCACTTTTCAATTCACTACCAAAACGCCTTTTTTTTTTTTTAATATCATTTAGTTCATAGAATGTTTTAGGTTGGAAGGTACCTTAAAGATCATCTCCTTCCAACCCCCCTGCCATGGGCAGGGACACCTTCCACAAGACCAGGCTGCTCAAAGCCCCATCCAACCTGGCCTCAAACATTTCCAGGGATGGGACATCCACAGTTTCTCTGGACAAAGGATACAGAGATGCTTCAAAAGCCATTTTTACCATATGTACACCATAAAAATGTACAACGAAAAAACCTCCCAGATGCAAACATTTTTGAAAGGGAGGTAGGCACAGACAAGGGACAACTAAAATTGGCAAGTTACACAGTCACACTGGAATAACAGTTGTTTTGTCTGATTTTGAAGGGAAAATACAGAGTCTGCTGCCTGCAGGATCTCTCAATTCTCGCACCGTGTTGGTCTTAGTAAATGCCATTTATTTCAAAGGGAAGTGGGCAAAGAAATTTCTGGAGAAGAATACTGCTAAGATGCCCTTCAGACTAAGCAAGGTAAATTCCTTATCTATATGCCTGTTATCATGTGTCAACATGTCTATTACTGAAGAGTAAATATTTCACCTGAATTTCATATGCCACTGCAACACTGGTTAGAGCCAAGAAAGTGGTATAAACTCAATAACAACTGTGAAAACAAGTCAGCACTGTCTTATTTACACGTCCATGAAAACTAGATTTTTAATTAATAGCTCCTCAGTATCAAAATACTTCACAACAGTTAAGTTAAAAAAAAAAGTAAGCTAAGCAGGTTATAAACGTAGCTTAGAGACAAGAAGAAATTTCTCTAAGTGCTATTTTCAAATAGAACCAGGTTGCTTTTGAGAGCAAGATTTACACACCTAGGGCTCTCTTCTGCTCATGAGACTCTGAGTTCATGGGAATTGATCCAGCAGTTCTTCCCACGCGCATCCTGGGTGTTCTGTCAAACCTCCCAGGGAATTTTCATGGGGTTTGTCATTTTAGCTGAGTGCATGAGGATGATCAATTCAGATGATCTATTCATTGAGCTAACAGTATTTAAACCATCATGCACTGACAATTCCCAGTAGCTGACTGCACACATACTTTTGGACTGTGTCAAAAGCAAGCAAAATTATTTATCAGTGGAAGCAAGTATTTTGTTTGACATAGATTAAGGGTGCAAATGCCTTTTGTATGCCAGGCAATGTGAAGCAATTTATGTGACTATGTACCCGAAACCTACTATGCTACATGTGCAGTTTTAGGATCTGTCACAGCAGTTGTTTGTGGTGGGTGACCTTGGCTGGCCAGCAGGTGCTCACCAAAACACCGTATCTTCCCCCTTCTCAACAGGACAGGGTGAGAAAAATAAAATGAAAAGGTCATGGGTCACGAAAAGGACAGAGATCATTTACCAACGGCCATCATGAGCAAAACAGGCTCAACTTTGAGAAAATAATTCGATTTATTGCAAATTAGTCAGAGTAGGTTAGTGAGAAATAAACCCAAATATAAAGTTCCTTCCCCCACCCCTCCCATTCTCTCAGGCTCAACTTCACTCCTGACTCTCCCACCTGTGCCCCAAAACTGTGCAGGGGGACTAGGAATAGGGGTTATAGCCAGCTTTTCACATGTTGTCTCTCCCTCTCCCTTCTGCTCACACTTTTCCCCTGCTAAGGTTTGGGGTCCTACCCATGGGATACAGTCCTTCACATTCAATAGGGGTTCTTCCAGTGGCCTGTAGTTTTTCAAGAACTGCTCCAGTGTGGGTCCTTTCCCTAGGGTGCAGTCCTAGGAATTGGCTACTGCAGTGTGAGTCCACTGTGGGGTCACAGGTGGTGCCAGAAAACCTGTTGTGAGTGGGCTGTTCTCCACAGGGTCACAGCTGCTCCCAGGAGTCTGCTCCAGCATGGCCTCTCCATGGGCTGCAGCTTCCTTCAGGGCACATCTGCCTGTTCCAGCGTGGGATCCTCCATGGGTGGATATTTGCACCACTATTGTCTTCACCCTGGGCTGCAGGGGAATCTCAGCTCCAACGCCTGGAGTGCCTTCTCCCCCTCCTTCCTCACTGGCCTTGGTGCCTGCAGGGCTGTTTCTCCCACATCATCTCGCTTGGCTTTCCCAGCTGCTTTTGTGCAGCAGTTTTTACCCTTTCTTAAAAATGCATTCACAGAGGCACTACCAGTGTCACTGACTGGCTCAGATTTGGACAGCAGCTGGTCTGTCTTGGAGCCAGCTGGAACTGGCTCTGCCTGATAAAGAGGCAGCTTCTGATGTCTACTCACAGAGGTTACCCCTGCAGCTTCCCCACTACGAAAACCTTACCATGCAAAACCTAAACATTGGTGCCAGAGAGGGTTTAATTCACAGGATGAACAGCAAGGCCTGGCAAGAGAGCTACTTGATTATCAAAGCTAACTCCTTTATTTTAAATTAAGAAAGATATTACAAGGGATTCAGTTAGTAGGTACTTAGCTTGAGTATTTATGCTGATTTTTTTATAAAAATCCCAAAGACTTTGAAAAGTGGGTGGATGTAATACTGTCTAAAAGAAAGGTTCCTGGGTATCAAAATGCTGTTGAGTCTCATACTTGTTTTCAGGTCAATGGAGCAAGTAAATTTTATCATCCTTTCAATGTATAAGGTAATTTTTATGTCTGATTTTTTTTTTTACAGACCAAGACTAAACCAGTACAGATGATGTTTCTGAAAGATACATTTTTCATACTCCATGAAACAACCATGAAATTCACAATCATTGAGCTGCCATACGTTGAAAATGAACTCAGCATGTTCGTTCTCCTACCAGATGACATCAGTGACAACACTACTGGCCTGGAGCTGGTAAAGCTGACCTACTGTTGCATCACATACACTATGAAACAGTAACAGAAACAGATTAAAAGAGTGAGGAAGAACAAGCTCCAAAATCATACTAGAATAGCTCTGATGTGCTCATACTTTGTTTTGGAAACTCTAGCACCATGGCTTTTCAGGGCACGTGATAACATTGCAAACATAGTACATGTAAAACCTATGTCCACACAACTGTCTTGGCCTATTTTGTGTTCTCTTTCCTATTGCCAGTATAGCACAGGGAAAGCAAGGATCACAAATGAATCACCATACCCTAGAGCTATCTCCTTCTGAGGGCTGTATAAATTCATTTTTATGTCATTTGCAGTCTGGATTTGTATCTGATAGTCTGTGATGAAGTTTCTCATACTAAGTGTTGACTACCCTGACCCAGAAAGTGTCAACAGCCACTCATGACCATGCCAGGATCAGTTTCAGATTCTAATTGACCTGCTCAGAGCAGGGCAAATATTTCTATTTGTACCTCAGTTCCCATGCATCCCATTTATTTATCACTACTAAAGGAAAATTTATCTATACACACACACACACACACACATCAAGCACCTCTTATTATAGTTACACATCATACATTGCAAAAATAGCAATGTTCTTCTCACCAAAGAAAAAATAATAAACTATTCTGAGGGTTCAGGCCTACACCTCCTCACTCTTAAGAAAATAAATAGGAGTATAAGTCACTCAGCACTTTGTGAGATCATACCCAGTAAATATGATGCACATTTCATCTGCAGTCACTGCTGGTAGGTGGGTCTTGTTTTACATATTCTTGATGAGCATTAAGACACTGGTCTGTGCATGTCTTGCCTCTGTCCTTTACATTCCAGCTGTTTTCTTCCTCAATTCACTACAGGTGGAAAGAGAGCTGACTTACGAGAAATTGGCTGAATGGACCAAATCAGACAATATGATGAAAGCTGAAGTGGATCTGTACCTGCCCAAGTTGAAGATGGAAGAGAATTATGACCTTAAATCCCCTTTGAGCAGCATGGGAATACGAAATGCTTTTGACCCAAGTCAGGCTGATTTCACAGGGATGTCGGCCAAGAAGGATCTTTTCATCTCAAAAGTTATTCACAAATCTTTTGTGGAGGTCAATGAAGAAGGTACCGAGGCAGCAGCTGCCACAGGCGTCTTGATGATGAGATCAAGAGTCCCAGCAATGACTTTCAAAGCTGACCACCCTTTTATCTTCTTCATCAGACACAACAAATCACAAGCCATTCTCTTCTTTGGCAGACTTTGCTCACCCTAGTCAATGAGTCCTTGCCCTGCAGAGCAGGAGATGCTTGCTTGCTAGCACAGAGACAAACCCCAAACCTGAAGCTCTCTGCAGCCGGGAGGGTGGAACCGAACCCCTTCTTCATCAGGCCACACACCCTGGTGCCTGAGGCACAGCCCCTCCAAGTGAATCCCTCCTACCCTGATGGGATGACCAGGGCAGTGTGCGATCTTTGCATCCACAGAGCAATCCTGGCTGTCATTCGGATCAGGCCATTATGAGTAGCTCTGTCCTTTACACTATAAGCCACGCCATTTCTCTCTCTCCCACTCACAGCACTGTGCACAAACATATTTTGCCACAGTCTTTCTCCTCACTCTCTTGATGAGGGCCACTTATCCTGATCTGGTCCTAGCACGTACTGCCAGACTACAGCGATTACACCCAGCTCCGAGTGCTCAGCCCCAGCTAGGCCCTTGTGTTACTGCTGGAGGCAGACTCTCCAAACCCTCACCCTGTGCATCCCCTTGCTTTCCTTCCACATCCCAGCTCTAAGTCTTCATCAGCGCTCAATTACCCTCATGTCACTCTACAGATTGCTTCTAACAAAACAAAACAAAACAAAACAAAACAAAACAAAACAAAACAAAACAAAACAAAACAAACCTCTCTGAGGGCTATTTGGCTCACTCAGACTCTCAGGAATGCAAAGCAGGGTTAAGCCTGTGTGGTATCTGGCTACATCAACAGTTGTTTTGGTCAAAGCAACCCTAGCTTCAAAAATAAGTAATAATAATTACTAACGCCTCACGGACCAGGCGTGTTTTCTGCCAGCTCTGCCGCGAGAGGGAGGCAGAGCTGCAAACGGAGAGCAGTGACAGCTGCCGGGGCTCACTGAGGCGGGGAGTGGCCGCCATGTTCTGGGCGGGGTCGCGGCAGCTCCCGTTCCCGGCGGCCAAGGGTGAAGCGCCTGAGCCTCTGGCTAAATCCCGGGAGGCGCTGCGCTGCCGGGAGCAGGGAGCGCGGCGGCACGGGGGTGAGTGCGGCGGCCGCGTTGCTGCTGCTGCGTTGTCCTGAAGGCTTTCCACGGGAAGTCTGTGCCTCTGGTTTTGGGGTTCTTCTTATTTTGCATTTTTTAAAAGAAACTGCGTGGCGTTGCTTTTGTTGTGGGGTTCCCACCCCCCCTTTCCTCTTTCGTGACGTTCCCTAAACACCGCTGTTTCTTGCCAGCTGGAGCCGCGGCCATGCGGAGCTGGGACGTCTCCCGTGGGGCTAAGCCCGGGGAGGGGGTGGAGGAAGAACTCTTCGCTCCAGAGAGGGCCAAGCCTTTGGCTTCTTGTGCCTCAACTTTCTGGGACAGTGTCAGGCTCCTCCCTGCCCCTCCCCGCTGCTGCGGAGGCGCAGGGATGAGGGGCGCGGCAGCAGCGGGGCCGTGCAATTCCCCGCGCCCCAGGGTCTGCCCCTGAGAGCTGCGATGCCGAGGGCTATCGCTGGTGGCTGGCCGCGGTGTCGCCCTGCAGGTGTTTAGCATCGCTCCCAACTCTCCAAAGCCTAAATGAAGCCTTTTCCCTCGAGGAAGCCTGCTTTGGTTCAGTGGATGGGGAAAAGGGCGGCTGTGCCAGACAGAGCTTTCTCTGTGGAGATGGACACGGCCTGGTGCTCATTGCCCTGAGTTCCCTCTGGGGCTGTGTTTGAAAAGAGTTGGCTTGAGACTCTCCTGATGCAGCTGACGACATGGGGAAGTGTCCTGGTACACTGGACGCTAATCCACATCATAGTTTTGGTTGGCAGTGTCGCTTGGGCCGCAGGCTGGAGGAGAGCTGCACCCTGCTCTGGTTTTCCCATGGCGAGGCCCTGCTGTGCTTGTCTGCTGGCTGATCTACCTGCAGCCTTTCAGTCCATCAAGACTCTCCTAAAGCATAGGTGTTGACTGCTGAGAATACGTGCCTCAGTTTGGAGTGGTAGGAACACACAGTGTCCAGGCATGCTAAAACCACCCCATGAATGCCTCCCTGCTGACCTGCAGAGCCACGGGGAGAGTAGAGTGAGGAAGGAGTTGCTGTCAGCAAACGCTCTGACCGCTGACGGCTTTGCAGCAGTTTACAATTGACCAACACATATGTACTTGTATCATGACGTTTTTTTGTTCCTTGAAGTGTGGTCGTTGTGTATTGTCTCCAAAGCTGTGGATTCCAAATTCTGTATAGTCTCTGATGAGAAGGGGAGTCTGTAGTTACATCACTGCTCCTGCAGAGAAAGCATAGTTGACTGTGCAGATTTAACTCGTGGCCTTGTGTTCCAGCTGTTGAATATTACTTAGAGTTTGGTTAAATGCCCCTGATTTTCAGGCAGACAAATAGTTGCATCCTTTTGTCTGTAAATTCTTGCCTGTTTTGGAAGCCCTACAAACACTTTCTAGAAAGTAACTGTTTGCTGCTGTCACTATTCCTGTGTGTTTTGACATGGAAGTCAAAATAAACTTAGTGGTTATAATAATCTGCAGGTATTGGGACAGGAAGAAAATTCTGGTCTTCACTGTAACCATCACAAATGCCATGTGTCTCCTGCTTATGTGTACAGTGCATAAATTGCTCATTCAGACACAATTGGAGGATTGTTTCCATCTAAGCTTGCTTGTTTTTTCAGGTTTTTTTTCTATGCATGGGAGAAGAAAAATAGGAGAAAATTTGTACTGTTTATAGTAAAGCTACTGGCAAGAAATTTTTTGGGGTGGAAAAGCATGCATGCAGAGACTTGCTCTTTTCACCTCTCTGTCTAAGATAATGAATCAGTTGAATTATTTAGGAGATGGTTTTGTATTTGGTAGCAATATATCAACACTAGGCCCTGCCCTTAAGGAAGAACAAAACACAAGAACAAAAGAAGAGATAGTAAAAACTACCAGCATATATCTTGTGATGACTTATGATACTTATCTGTGGTTAACTCAGTGTTCTAGTACTTATTGCTCATTTAATAGGTGTGGTGTTTAATCTCAGGTTCACTGACTATAGCCGATGTCTGTAGAATATGACAGGCACTGAGTTTATGATTGTGTGTGTTGCTGCATTGCAGGCAATAAAATGGAACTAAAATGAACTTTGATTTCTTTTCTTTTTAATCCAGCAGGAAATTGCCATCATCTGTCATGCTGGCAAAAAAAACTTTTTCTTTTCATTTTTTATCTTGTTGGACAAGTCATTCTGCTTACTTTTCCCAGGCTTGCTGGTGGGTTTAAAACTCAGTGTGCACACGGAGAAGCAACCTGCAGGAACTACTGACGGTCTATAGAGTTACAGAAGGTAAGTGTTGATAATTCTACTGTCCTGATATCTAACTTTGGCTCTGATGGTCCTGTAAAGGAAAGTTATTTTCTGTGTGAAGTCCAGAGAGACTACTTTTAGTAACGCCTGGACAAAATGCTGTTGTGCCTGATCACGTCAAAAGATGTCACACTGTGTAGGTATGGGGTTGAAATCTAGAAGCAGACTCGAAATTGCTGAAATAACTCAAATGTTTAGTATGTAGTTTCAGGTGCTTGGGCCACCAAATCAGTGTCCAGTGAGCTGATAATTTTGTAATCAAGTCGTGACATTTGCTGCCTAGTTTATGATGGGGAGTGTAAAAAGGAGAAACACTTGTTTTTGTATCCAAGTAAGTTTGATCCATTCTTGTTCTGTGTTTTATGTGCCAGGCTCAGAAGCATGGAAAGCCTCTGTGCAGCAAATACCAGTTTTGCTCTGGACCTCTTAAGAAAGCTGTGTGAGAAGAAAAGTGGGCAGAATGTGTTCTTTTCGCCATTTAGTATTTCTTCTGCTTTGTCTATGGTTATGCTGGGTTCAGGAGGTAACACTGAAGCCGAAATAAGAAAGGTAGGTCAGAATAAACTTAGTGGCTGGCATTTGATGAGAGCACATGAGCAAGAGATGTGTCTTACAGTCTGTGACATGCACTTGTGCTAAATTGTGATTGTCACTGTGGTCTGAGAGAGCAGAGCTCTTCCTCTGGTGTGTGTGTAAGCAGAACCAATTTTTCTTATTTGTAAAGGGGATGACTCTTTAGTATGAAATGTAGAGGTTCCTGGGGTTTTTCTGGGGGGAGCTATCTTTAGTTTTTAAGACAGATGTTCTTTAATATGTAATTAGGTGGTATGTGGGTTTGGTTTTTTGTTTTTTTTGTTTGTTTGTTTGTTTTTTGCTTGGCTTATCAATCTCTGGCTATTCAAAATATTGTCTTCTTTTTCATTGTTTGGGCTTAACATGAGACAATATATGTTNTGTTTGGGCTTAACATGCGACAATATATGTTTTCAGAATGTAGCCAGACAAATGAAAAACCCACAGTGACTGAATGTAAAACTGTTAGTTTTCTTTACACTTTTTTGTTTTAACCTTGCTCAGGTAGCAAATATGACTTGACATGTATTTGACATATTGAGCAGACAATATTAGGTGCACAATCATTCATTTTGGTTCTGATGTTTGCTTCCTTTGCAAATTGGGAGAGGAGTGAAAACACAGGGGTTTATTTCCATTTCTAGAAGTTTCTCAAAACGTATATTATTGCCATAGTTGGAGATACTGGAAATCCATGAGGACACAGTCCTGGGCTAGCAGCTGTAGATGCCCCTGCTGGGACAGGGCTTTGCACCAGATTGTCTCCACAGCTCCCTTCCCACCTCAGCCATCCTGTGATCCTGTGCTGCTTGGCCTGAGGGAAGGAAAATCAGTACTGCTGACTGCTGCTCCCTGATTTATGACTTGTGCAACCACTGAGGATGTTGTCTCTGTGCAGGTGCTTTCTCTGAGCAATGCCCGGGATGCTCACAATGGGTATCAATCCCTTCTCTCTGAAATTAATGATCCAAACACCAAATACATCCTGAGAACTGCCAACCGGCTTTATGGAGAGAAGACCTTTGAGTTTCTTCCAGTAAGTAGCCATGAAATTGGTGTCATTTCTTAGGGTAATGTACTTGCTAGCTCTTTCTTGTGGAGGTCAAAAGCAGCCTTTGGGGTTTGCCTTCCAAATTTTCTGGTCTGAGAACCAAGCGTGCATTAGGTTGTGCCAGAGCCTGTTGTCTGAACTTGGCAGAGATTCTCCTTTCAGATAACTTGAGATCTGAATAGTGCATATTGGGGTAAAATCCATCAGTCTGTACATTTGAGGGTTCTGTGATCCATTCATATATTTGGCTAATGGAAAAATGTACGATGTATCTCTCAGCAAAAGGCTTATAAACAAATGTACAAAATCATATGTTATGTCCTTGAAGCATAAAATAAAAACAAGAAAAAATTAGCCACATCATTTTCAATGAAGTGATGACAAAGATTGTAGTAGAGTATTTAAGCCATTTTATTTAATAACAATTCCTAGTTCAAAGAAGTGGTGTAATTCCTAGTAGGAACTTGTCAGCCAGAATTTTACGGGCTCAATATGAAGTTGGGGGAGGAAATGAGGTAGATTTTCTTGGGGAATGTAAGAATCCCCTGTGTCTGAATGAGGGTAAATCTCTTGCTGAGAATGTGTTGCGAATGTCCCTTTCAGTCATTTACAGAGTCGAGTCAGAAATGCTACCAGGCTGGACTAGAGCAGATGGACTTCGTGCATGCTTGGGAGGATTGCAGGAAACAAATCAATGGCTGGGTAGAGGAAAGGACTGAAGGTGAGTGCTTTGCCCAGTGCCCAGTTGTGTTTAATGGCTGCCATTGTTTGGGTAAACACCTATGGCAAGATACAAAATTGTGTTATTTGAGTTGAGAAACTCAAATGCTGAGCTCTAGGTCTGTCTGCTACATAATTCTCTTCTCTGTTGTGTATTAATTGTGGAGTAGATAGTCTCTTGGATAATGATTAGATCTTTGTCAAAGTATTAAAAAATGTGGTTTTTTTCCATTGTGTCATACAGGTAAAATTCAGAACCTGTTGGCAGAGGGGATTCTTGATTCCCAGAGCAGGCTTGTGTTGGTGAATGCCATCTATTTCAAAGGCAACTGGGAAAAGCAGTTCAAGGCAGAGAGTACTGCAGAAAGGCCATTCAAAATTAATAAGGTATGAAGCCCTGAAATGCTGACAACATCCTGTTTGTCTGAAGTACTCTGTAATGAACATATTTAAGGAAAACACTAAATCTTTCATGCAGGGTTGCCATGGGTAGGCTGTATGAAATTCTATATGCCCCCTCACTTTCGTATGAACACCCTCTTTCCTGAGTTTCCCTGAACTTTTACATAATTACTAGAACCTTTAATACAGCACAGAGACGGGTCTGAAAACCTGAGAATTGAAGTCCTCTTTGGACAGTGCTTTCTTGCTGCTTTTCTGCCCTTGAGCCAATCCAATATAAATGGAAAACAAATTACACCTCTGTGCTCTGCAGTCTTGTTTTTAGAAGTAGATGAGAGCTCTTGAGGAAGACTTGGCCACTGTCCTGGGCAGGCCATGGCTGCCCCTCAGGGTCCCCTGCAGCTCTGGGTTGGCCTCCAGGTGTCCTTACCCCGAACTGGTAATGTGCCTTTCTTGACTCACCTGCTGGAAGCAAACATTGGAAAATTGAAGCTGTTATGCCTGACACTGAAACTGTCCCTTCCTCAGTGGTGAAATAAATCCAAGGATGTTTGAAACTGCTAATACAACTTTTTTAATAAGGGAGTGTTTCTGCTCACCCCACACAACCTACAACAGCACTTTAGGACTGCTGGACTGACGTGGTTCCTGGCATCTTGTCCTCAATGAACAGTTGGAAATCCCTGGTGTAAGCTCTTAAGCAAGTTATTTTACACTCTGTTCAGTAGAAAAGAGTTGCTTTAACATCCGAGGAACGTTTCCAACATCCAGTGAAATTTTCTGTGACTCTTGCACTTTTTATGACTTGCTGGATGATTTTCTATTGCTGTATGGCTTTTTTTTTTTTGTCTATCCTTTTTATGTATCATTGCTGCTGCAAAATAATTTCTACCTTATTCTCCCTGGGCATTATTCCAATGGGCATTACGTTAATGAAAAAAACCTTTTTGTATGATAATGTCTTGAAGGTAAGGGAGAAAGCAACAAAACTGAAAAGAAGGCAAATAATGCTGTAAACAATAGCAGATGATGCTCCATTTGGAAGTGGAATGAGATAGCAGAGAATGAAAATGAGAATAAAATCTCTCACCTTCTTAATATCCTTATGACTTTTAAGAATTCAAAATAATGCTCGCACTTTCTTGATAGTTTTTGTATATACATTTTAAAATATTTAAATTGTTTGTTGTAGCACTTGAAACGATATGGACTGAAAATGAAAATACATACTTGGAAATGACTTATCTGTTTAAAGTGAAGAGCATAGTCCCTGCTTATTGCCATTCTGTTTAGTGTTTGTCACTAGTTCTTAAGTGAAGCAAAGGGCAAGGACATGCATTTGCCCTGAAGGAATCTTCAATTAATAATTTCTACAATAGTAATTAAAAATTAAATCTCAGGGATTTTTAGTGATATATGAAAGACAGTTTGGTATCTGTACTCATGTGTGATCAGTTGTCTTTGGTCAAATTCTAAAAGGCCCTGAGTAACTTGGCTGCCTGCTTTGTAGTTTGAGAGCAGCAGAGTAGCTCAGCACTAACTGTTGTCCTTTTCTGTATTTCCAGAATGAGACCAGACCTGTGCAGATGATGTTCAAGAAGGACAGATTTAACATGACCTATATTGGGGACTACCAGACTAAAATCCTTGAGCTCCCCTATGTTGGTAATGAACTGAGCATGATCATCCTGCTCCCTGATGCAATCCAGGATGGATCCACTGGCTTGGAAAGAGTAAGTTGTGGAGCTGAGTGCAAAGACAGGCTGAGTCCTTCCAGGGAAGAAAGTGTGCTATTGCAGCGAGACCTGCAGTTCAGTTCCAGAGCTGCTGTGTCCCTGGTGCTCAAGGCCAGCTGAAATGTCCCTTTCCTCCCTGTCCCCAGAGTGAGTGCCCCACCAGTGTCAGTGTCAGTGCTGCCCAGGCTGTGTGCTGCTGCCTTAGGCAGAGGCTGTGGAAGAAGAGCTGGCCCTGCTCGGGAGCAGAGGTCAGCTGTGGTGGTGGTGAAGGCATAGTATGGTGATGCTGGGATGTGGAGAGGGGGATTTTGGTTGTGCTCTTTGGAAGTGCTGTGGCTTGTGCTGTGGCTCTTGTGTGCTGAGCAGCTGTTGGGTGGTGTGTGGCTCCCTGCCTGCAAAGAGGCTCCCAGGAAAGTTAAGGATACCTTTTGATGTGAGTATAAGGGTACAAGTTTGTGCTATTCTGTGCTCTGCACAAAGAAGTTTATTAATAAGGTTTAGGTTTTCTAACATTGACCGCAAAGGGCCTTGTGAGCAGAGTGTGTTCATCATAGTATTGACTGACCTGAGAGATAAACCTTTCATAAAGAGATAGAAGAGCTGGGTATGGTTTCTTTGGGTCCTAGTTATC
The DNA here is from genome assembly GCA_013397955.1 of Grantiella picta. Taxonomy (NCBI): domain Eukaryota; kingdom Metazoa; phylum Chordata; class Aves; order Passeriformes; family Meliphagidae; genus Grantiella; species Grantiella picta. The sequence goes on along the minus strand of VZRM01008892.1, from coordinate 654 downwards.
AGTCCTTTTGTGCCTTTCTTCCCCATAAGTAAAAATCAAAAGAAAACCCAACAATCTAACATGTTCTGTAGAAGTTAACTTTACATGGAGGGGATTAATCCCTATTGTAACTATCAAAAAAACATGGGGTAATGATCTTGGCTGGTGCCGTAGACCCAGGTGAGAAGTATAACTTGCACATTTGCCTTGAGACTCTCTAACCCGGGTAAAAAAAGATGCATATTATGTACTATGTAAACAACCCCCAGAGTCACTTCTTTTGCTTGTGTAACACTGAATAAATTCTCATTTTCATTGAGTAAATTTGCGATTTTTCTTCAGCTGGAAAACGAACTTACATATGACAAGCTAATAGATTGGATCAATCCTGAAATGATGGACTCTACAGAAGTGAGGGTGTCGTTACCCAGATTTAAACTGGAAGAAGATTATGATCTGAAGCCCCTTCTGAGCACCATGGGAATGGGTGAGGCATTTGCCTTGGGGAAGGCAGACTTCTCAGGAATGTCATCTGGCAATGAGCTGGTGCTCTCTGAAGTGGTTCACAAGTCCTTTGTGGAAGTCAATGAAGAAGGCACTGAAGCAGCAGCTGCCACAGCAGCCGTGATGATGATGCGCTGTGCAATGATAGTTCCAGAATTCTCTGCTGATCAT
>VZRM01008891.1:0-16786 GCA_013397955.1 Grantiella picta | reverse complement strand
TTAGAAAAAGACGAGATTGAGGACTCTTCAGTTTATAAAAGGTGGGGTTTATTGGCTACATGGAGGTCAGAAAAGTTTAGAAAAAGAGTCGAAGAGCTGAAGAGTAAGAGCTGAAGAGTGTAAAGAGCTGAAGAGTTTCGAACAAAGGCTGTGCATCAGGGTATAAAGGGGGGCTAACAAAGCGGGATTACATGTTTCAGAACTAATAAGAAAGTGAATACAAGTGAATTATAGAACAAACAACCAATGCACTAACAATGAGATAAAGGTAAACTGAGTGGTTGGAGGGAGATAGTGGCCCATACTATCTGTAGTACAGGGATGGGAGGTCAGAGGGAAAATCCATTTCTTCTTCACTCTCCTCTGGCCCATCTCCAATTTCTTCCCAGTCCTCCACACTTTCAAGGACACCAAGCTCTAACTCAGCCACCTGGGCCGCTACAATAAGATATATGATCTTATAGGAACTTTTCATCTCCAGCTCTTTGATTTTTGGATAAGTAATGCATTATTTATCTTAGATAGAGAATAGTCAAGGATAGGCAGGCAAAAAATGTAGAAAACAATGCATTTTCCTAAATGCTGTCTTTAAACTGTATTAAAGGGAAATAAATATGTGTCTTAAAAGATCTTTCTGAATGATGCTTATATGACACTTTTTGCTCAGGCTGTAGATGGTAGTGGCTAAATTGCCTTCTTTCTCATTTAAGTGGTACAAAAGTAAGAGCAAGAAAAATTATTCAGTACAAAAGTACTAGAGGAAGTGATTTTAATATGTTTCAGCACACCTCATGCCCAATTTCTATAGATGTGCAAGTGGTTTTGAACCGATGAGAGAGAACATGACTGCTACATTAATAATTTGGAGACATTCACTAATTTATAAATGCTCCTTTCCTGTTCAGCTTTCTGAGGAGCCTGAGTTAGGCAAATAGAGAGGAAAGTGGAACTCTGTGTAAAAAGCAAGATACAAGGAATGTTTTTATTAAATGAATCCTAAAAAAATATATATTTCCACACCCACAGCTTTTCTTTTAAATTCCCCCTGTCCACTTTTCTTACGTTTTTAAATGTATATTTTAAAAAGTATTTATCATTTTGGTAGTTAGGCTTCTTTCTGCCACTAAAATTTACAGTCTCGATGATACTTTCTGCAGCTACGTTATAGAGATCATTCGGTTTCTATGTTTCCCTAATGTCAACTCAGAAATGAGGAGATAAGATTAAAGGCTGCTCTTCCTTTTCACCATTCTATTCTCTTTCTTGTTCAGGTAAATTTAAGGTTTAAAAAGCTATCTGTTCATTACATCAGTTCTACCATTTGAGACAGAGGCAGAGGCTTTTCATGTGCTGATACATTGGTTCAACTGGTAGGAATTCAAGACAAGGATTGAAGAGCTTTAGTCCAGAATTATCTTTGTGTATTCTTGACACACCAGTGCTGTTCCATCTGGTGACTGGAATTCTGCTCTGGTTCCCTTCCAGCTGTAGGTGAATCCATCCTGTGGTGTCTCACCTGTACCAGACTTCCTGCCCACACTACATTCACACTTTGGAGCTTTGCTGCTTCTAATAGAATTTTTCTTGATTCATAAGGGACTCTGTAAGATCATAATTTTAACTTTCATCTAAATCCTCTAAATCTTAACGAGTAAAAAAAAAAATAAATATAATTTGCTTGTGGAGCTCATACCCCAGTTTCCAAGGAAAGATACATGAGACTTACCTATGGAAGTCTTACAGAATTTAGAAATAAGTTCGTCTTCCCTGACACTGCCGCAGGACCATTGCAGCAGGGGTTGGGCATGTCTTGACTGTGCCATGCTCCCTCCTACACCTGCACTGGCTCTTCCCCTTGGCTGCAGCAATGGCAAGCAAGACAACCTGCCTCTCTCTTGATTTTAGGCTGTCAATGTTGCTCAGCATCAGCCAAAACCTTAAAGCTAAGAAACAAACTGAAAATATACTTCCTCCTGTGAAAAAATGTAACGATGTGGAAGTAACGTAAAGGCATGCATGAAAGAAAGCTATGAAAGAGTTAGGAAGACAGGGAGCCACAGTTTAAGAAAGACAGAAATTCAGAAGCTTTGAAAGAGACAAAGACACAGAGAAAAAGAGATAGAGAAAGATGGGGTAGGAAAACATGAAAGTTTTCAGTTCTGTTAACCTGAAGACAAGCTTTTCTGTCAAAACATTTCACATCTTGCTACAGAAATCTGAAGCTCCAAAGAGATTAAAGAGTTACTCAAACAGGGGCAAATTCAATCTCCTGGTGTTATTAGTATGGAATCGTCATCTACAGCCATGGAGTTGTAACCGTGAAAGTGCAGGTAAAATATTCCAAGGACTACCACACCTCTTAGAGTTAAACAATGTTCTCAATCCAGAGCCTTGACCCAAAATGAATTTTATTGACCTCAGAAGAATAGATCTGAGTTTATGCTTCTAATCCTAGTAATCATATCTGGATTTAATCTGGAAGAGAGTTATAGTTTTTCCCTTCTTTTTCTAGTATTTTTTTCAAGGCTGTAATGTTCAGATAAAAATAGAAATGCTTTTTTGGGAGCGCATCCAAACTCTTCTCTAGAGAGTTCATCACAGAGACAAATGTGCTTTCAATGGTCTTCTTCCAGCTCATGAATGGTGTTGCTTTAATTTTTTTTCAGTTTAAGTATTTGCCAAAAAACCCCACAAAGATGTGGGTATTCAATTTTCTCTTCCATCCATGTGCCAAGTAATTCTGTTCAGATTTTTGTTTTGCTAGATCCTCCTTGGGGAAAAAAAATAGTTTAAGGCTTCAACTTGAACTGAAACCAAACAAAAGAGAAAGAACAGTATTTCTAGTGGACCCCCAGAAACAGCCTAGAAACAAACCAAACAAAACACACAAAACCTACAAAAACTCATTATTTTCCCAGCTCTACCTTCATCCAGCTCTCAGAAAAGCTACCACATTGTGTCTATGTTTTGGTTCTGAACATTACCATATGTTTCCAGCAAGTGCTTTCATTCCCAGGCACAGTGGGCTGCAAACTCACCACTGGACTGATGACATGATTTCCTACCTAGGAATGTCATTCAGTGATTTCAGTCTTGCTATGTACAATACCATTAACAAGAGGAATGACATGAATCAACACCATTACATTTTACATTTCTTCAGCCATTTCTGTGCTAGGAATCTACACTTTAATCTCCTTGACTCATTCTTTTCTTATTACTTTAAATTTTATTTAATGTTTGCATATCACCTCAATTGCAGCAACGATGAAGCTCAGCAATGACTCCATGCAAAACCATGACACAGCAGGACCAGTTTTCAGCTAGAAAAGCATACAGATGACATTACCCTGACAGGAAAGATTTTATTTATTTTCTCATTCTCCCCTTTAAATCTTTTCTCAGCTACATACTGGAATGATGGGGTGAGGATTTCCATGACAAACGCAGCTTAACAGGTGATCATGGCAACATATTTCTGACTGCAGTCCCAGGAGCAGATGTTTGCGTGTTTGAAATCATGCACCACAAACAGTCATTGTTTGTCTTGTCTCATATCAAGCATGTCTGGCACATTTTTTTAATTTGACTGTAATTTCTCTTCAAAATACTCTACCTGTCTGCAGAGCTTGAATTCCCTCTGCAGATAGGCTCATACTTTATGTGGCTTGGGTTTTTATTTGTTTTTCACTCTTATGTCCATTTTTAAATGGCCCCTATTAATTTTGCATTTGTTGTGAAGTTATGATTCCTTTTAACTCACTTTATGGTGCTATCATTTTGTGGATATATTTTCTCCAATTCATGTAGTGGCTGTTTCCTTTGTTTCCTCATACTTAATATTGTCTGTGCAGATATTGTCAGAGGTGTAATCTGTGCCTGTCAAGCACTACACTGAGGACATAGATAGATGTCAGTCATTTAAACTGATGAAAAACACAGATGAAGCAGATGATACCAAAAGAAGTGAAGGCAAACTTGAGCCAAGAGTAGCAATCTTTTGAAATTATTTCAGTGATGAAAGATAAGTTGGGAAATATACCAAAAAACGCCTCTGCGTGTTTATTTCAAATTAAGCTCATTATATATATACGTATATATTTACATATATATATATACACATCATTTAAAAGAAAGAAGGCAATATTCCTGGATTACAATAAAATGTTTCTATTTTTGCATTAAATTGATATAATAAAAATGCTTCCTAAGTCTGGATGGTTTAGACTTTGCTGCTGAAATGCCAGTAGTCTTTAAAAAAGCAATATTAACACACGTAATGGATTTCATGCTGTGCTCTGGTACACCAGGGAGAGCTACCTATAGCTATTACTGGTTGAAAGGAAGATAAAGATACCTATTTTCTAAATAGGAATTCCTGACCTCAGTGAAGTAGGATTCCCAGCTTCACTTGAAAAGAAAGTGTCAAATTCTGCCAGATATAGGGAGAGGTGGTTTCAATGGGAATTGCTCAGATTTGAGGAAGGCAGGATTAGAATTTGACCCCATCTTACTTAAAAGATTTTATTTTAAAGTAACTGCTGGAGACAAATTGATAATTCAGCAATAGCTTTATCAACACCACATAGCCTGCTTTTGAGCCTATGCTTTCTCCTTCATCACTCTTGCTCTGCGTCTCTGATTTATTTTGCATTACCTATCTGCCCTTAAGATTTGGATTGCTTCTTAGGCCACTAAAATCTGACTTTTGAAATATCAAAGGTTTAAAACTTCCAAAAGTTGATCATTTTCTGAATCACTGTCTAAATATCAAATAATGTTCCTTGAAGTCAGCTGTGACAAATATTATTCCCTTCTTTTATAGAAGAATCACTTGGAAGGACAAAAGATCTTGACAAGAATATTTTGGAAGAAGGAAAAAGTTTATCAGAGAACAAGAACAAAGCTGTCAACATAAGAGGAGAGAATTTAATTTCAAAGGTTGCATTATAAAAAACTGAAGTCCATAAAGACGCAGGCAGCACTAGACAAGGTTTGGGATGTCTCCTATCATTTTAAATGTTTGGATTGTATGTAATACAATGGCAGAACTCCTTCAAGGAGGTGCAAAGATTGTTGTCAGTTGGTAAAGCCTATAATAGTAAGATCTAGAAATTAAATGCCTGCACGATTTACTTCTTGGCATGTCTTTTGCAGTCAATTCCCAGCCCCTGAAGAAACCCAGGCATTCTGATTTTCCAGAGCTACAGATTGCTTTAAATCTGCATTGGTTTGGGAGGATTCAGAAAAGAAATTATTTCACTAGCTACAGGATGTCTCTGTTTTGCGGCTTCTTCCCAGAGTCACTACTTTCTGACAAAATCATTGTAAGGAGAATTCGAAGGGACACAGGTATTGAGTAGTTCTCATCTCATCTACAAGAAGAGGTCTGGACTGGAAGAAAAGCAGAGAGCCATGGGTAGATCTGTGGGCAGATCAATCAGGCAAAGGCTTAGGTAAACCAATTCCAGGAAATCAATCTTTTGGGGCCTATCACCATTTCATGTTATTTAAAGCAGAGCTGGCTTATCGAAAAGGCTTAATTGTAATGACAAATGAAAGTAGCAGCAGATAAATCAATACAAACCCTACTCTGTATTCTGTGCAAAAGTGTCTTTTATTAGTTTGGAGGGGATGGAAGGAAGCAGTTTTCAGCCTGTAAGTAATTATTGTGAAAGTTCTTGTTTACTATTTTGATTTCTCAACTTTTTACTCAAACCCATTTTATAGCCCTACAAAGTTTGGTAAAACTCTATTCACTGCTTTATCTTAATATTGATCAGCATGTTTATAGGGAAATTACTATGCCTTCTGCTTGAACAGAAAAAGTAATAAATTAAGCATAAAAAAATTCATATGCTGGGAGTCTTATTTTATTTTGCAGTCTATAATCCATTGCTTTTCTTCAATTAATTTCCCTAAATGTGTCCAGTATTTTTATCATTTATCTACAGTTCTACTAGAGCCTCATTGAAGTTACATATATTCTAGTGGATAATCAAAATCACAGTAACAATTACTATAGATTAATCTGACTGGAAACAGAGGTGAGAAGTGCTCCACATAGTTAAGTGAAATGCAAGTTTGATGTAACTCAGAGAAAATGGTCTTGACATTTTTAATCTAGTAACTTATGTCAGGACTGACTTCATTTTGTCAGTTTCTGTTAGTTTCCATCCTACGGCTTTGTTCTTAAATTCTTGTTCCTATCTGTATTTGTTTTGAGAAGGCATCACTCATCCATCAAAAAAAATTGAGTACAGTTGACCTGGACATGTTTCCTTTCTTCTTTCACAGTAAAGGATGGGTGAGAAGAGGTATTCAGAATGACTGAAATACCGTATTACATCAGTGTTTTTCATCAAGCACATGTGGCATTATTTTATTTTGCTACAATTTGCCTGTATCTGAACAAGCTTCTTTCCTGAACCTAAGGGATATGACTCTTTAATAAAAACAAATAAATTTCACAAATATTTTCTTCTCTTGAAGCACTGCTTTTCAACCTTGGCTTTATGAGAGACCCCAAAGAAGAAATGAGGGAATTATTCATCTACAATATTACTGTTGCACATAGAAATCCCCGGAGATTTCAATGTGTGAGCTGAAATAACCATTTTCTCATTACCTTTGTGATCCTTTAATTCTGAACTTTTAGTGTAAATGCACGCCACTGCTAAGGTCACTGCTTTATTAAATATTTCAGTGATGCAGTCTAATCCACACAATCCAGGGCTAACTGCATGAAGAACATGGTAAGATGTCCTCTGCACAAAAACTGGGCATTTTAAATATCTATAGTGTTGACTATTTGAAGCAATAACCTGGCATTATCTATAAGCAACATGCATAATGGACAAAAAGAAGCTTTCTGGAAGATTTTTAGTCTAAATTATCTTTAAATCTAAAGATTTAAAAAATATGCTTAGGGAGGCTGGTGCAAACTATTTTACTAACCTCACTATAAACTGTTTAAATTTAGAATTTGACTACTCTTTTAGGTATTTTCTTTTGCATATGAAAGTCACAGCAATTGGCTCATTTGCACTTTACAAAGCTTTGTCTGCTCTACTAATAGATGCTATAAATAATTTAGAGCAACACTGGGTATATAGACTTGTTTTGTGTTTTCCCTTTGGAAAATAATAATCTAGTTCTCTTACCTTACTCTGTCCTCATTGCAGATATGCTGAATATATTACGCAACCAATATGTCACCTGAAATCTGAATGCAAGCAAACCCAACAATTTTAAACAGGTAAGCAAACTGCACACAGACATACTCTGTGTCCTTCTACTCATGGATGGGACAAACCCTTCGGGTAAATCTAGCATCTTTGAAGTCCTCACATTTCTGTTAACCACTTTTTGCAGACTCATAAAACTAGACAGGACTAGAGAAGATCATCTGGATTGACCTCCTTTATATCAGTAGCTGTTGTATTCCACTGAAGTTTAGCAATGCGTGACCTGGACAGGGTAACAAGGACAATTCTGAGCGGCATTCCTCTCCTGGTATCAAGAGACAACAGCTCTTCATCTCCTCAGCACTTTGTTCCACTGGTTGACCACCCTGACCATTAAAAACGGTTAGTTTATTTCTAATATGAATGTGATTTTTAACTGCTAGACATTATTTCTTGTTTCTGGCTTTCTCTACTGGATTAAAGAGCTCTTTGTATATCCTTTCCCTGAAGGAAATTTTGTTTGCACTAGTTATGTTGTTTCTCAGTCATTTTCTTGGTTAACTAAGCAGAGTGAGTTCTCTAAATCATCCTTTCTAATCTGTGTACGAATAGATTCTGACACTCTCCTACATATCTCCAATTTTTCAGGAAATCCAAAAATAGTATTTTCATGTGCGGATTTAAATCAGTGAAATAAAGGTTGTCCTCAGTCCCACAGGTCATGAGTCTTAACACAGGCCATGAAAGGGATGCAGAGGGGCTGTAGATGGAGCCAGTGGGATTTCAGAGCCATCATGACAAGCAGCTATCTCAGCACACACAGACATTAACTGTTGACAAGTTTTTTTTAGGCATTTTGTAGGCACCCTGGCAAAGGAGAGTTTTAATGAGGAACTGGAAGGCAGATAATGATGGCGCTTCGCAGATGTTTACAGGGAGCTTCACCCCAGCAGAAGTAATTAGCTCTGATAATTCTGCCTTTGCTGGGTGGGGAGGTTTCAGAGGGTGTCTGAACCTGGTACCCTGAGCAGCACACAGACAGCTGTGGAGCAGGATAGTGCTGCAAACACGCCCAGCCCTCTCCACACAGTTCATTAGCCAAGCCACAGGAGCACAGTACACTGTGGCCACTACTTGACAGGGTTTTGAAAAGGTAGCAGAGCCATCTCTCTGTCTGGCACTGCCTTGGTACTGTGCAGATATTCCCTGAAATGCCTGTGAAGGTTATGGATAGTGAAATATGGAAGGATTGTTTTATTTACTTCCCTCTGCATCTAGAAGCTTCTTGATAACACATTGCCTTCTCTGAGTCATATTTAAGAATGGGAAATAGCATATTGATTTTGTCTTGCCAGGGAAGAAATGTGAACCTGTCAATGTCTACATTCACTCCATCCAGCAAGCTGGTCCTCCATCTCTCTGCCAACTGTAATGTGCTTTATTGGAGAGTTGGGGGAAAAATGTTTTTGACAATTAATCAACATTCAGTCTGGCTGCAACAGTTCAACAGTATGTAATAAAATGCTTTTTCTTTTCACCCAGAAGTTTTGCTTTCTAGTTTGAAACTACACCATTTTCTCAGCAAGCTCTCAGCAGCTACACAGCCACAATCAGTTCAAGCCGGTAAAAAAAAAAATCTTAAGCAAATATGGTTTTAAACTGTATTGAGGGAATTTATTTTCTAATTAAATGCTCTGCATTTTGGATTGGTCTCTATCTAGTCTATGTCTTTATGTTCAAATATCATGGCTCACCACTCACTCTGTCTGCTGATTGTGAATTGTATAAAAATTCAGCCACCAAAACAGCACAGAAGTTTTGAAATTTCAAATAAAGGCCTGGGGTTCCTTGTTGCAGCTTGAATTCTTCTCTGATTTCTACATAAAAATAAGATCTTTCAAAAATTACTCTTGTCCTTGCTGTGTCTGGGTGGTTTTTTTAAGCTGTTGAACTATCTCTGTGGACAAGAAGAAATCTTACATTTTTTCCCCAGAGGGTTACTCTCTGTATTCACGTGATTTTCAAACGTAATCTTGGAGTCTCCTGAGAGGTCCTCAGCCTTGTTATTTCAAGGAGGAAGGAGTCCACAATAGAAAGCAAAGAGGCAAAGTGAAGATTTTTGCAGTGGCCAGTGTATTGCTCTTGTGCCGTAAAGGGGCACAGGGAGAAGCAGAAGCAAAACATATTGCTTCTGGGATATCCTTCCCTTCCCTTGCAACAATCCAAACACAACCCCTCTTCAAATGGCACTATCTGTTATACATATGATTTCCAGTGATCCATCAGAAATGGTCAAGAAACCACCTGTGAAAGTACTGCAACCCTCAGAAGGCCATATGCGTTATACCTTCAGCCAGCTGTGCCTACATTTGTATGGCATGAAAATTCTATCTTTTATCCTTGTCACTGAATCTTTCATCACAGCTAAATCTGAATTTGGGGAGATAAGAGGAAATGCCAGCAACCCCTACCGTGAAATATTCGCTTTAAAGACTTAAAGTGGAGTTCTGATTTATTGGAAATTGAGGACTGACCCATCAGTAGGGATTTCTCAAGGAACCAGTGCACATCTTCCTCACATGTGCATTTATATTTTGCTTGAAATCCAAGGTATATTTGCTCAGAGAGAGCAAATTTACATTTTGGTCTGATACTGACTGTTTTTGACTCCCAGCCCTCACCAGCCTACATGGCTCCCATGAAACAATGGATTAGAGCTGATTGAGGCAGCAAAAGACAGGCATGTGCAGCTTTTTGAGGACCAGACAGTAGCACAGACTGGTGAACCATTTCACTCTTAATACAGTTTTAAAACCAGACTGAGCCTTTCAGTATGGGAAAAAGAAGAGAAATTATTTTAGCCATCTTAACTTTTCAAGCTACCAAGATTAGATGCTTATTTTTTGACTACACCCTCCCTCTGACTCAGAAATAATCACTGTAACTACATTATTCTATCCTTATCTTCTGAGATGCAGAGACTGATGAGAGATAAGGTAAGTAATTTAACTGGCCAATACAATCATTTTCTTAAAATAATTAGAGCAATATACTAAAATATAAAGAATGTGACTCATTAATAGGAGTGATAATACAATTGTCACTGCATGACTGTGACACTAATCCAATCACAAATTGATTTTTATGAGAAAATAAACAGCTATCTTTACAGTATCTTAGGTAAACAGTTACTTCTAACTTATATGTTGTTCCTGAGGAGGATTTTCTTGACTGGTATTGCCTAGTTATACATCAAAATTTTGCCTTTTAGCAGATCGTCACCTCTTTAAATCAAGAACTGCTATCTATTTAAATCAAGGGTCACTTTTCTACATTTGCTGATAGAAGAAAGCAGTAGAGAGAAAGTTCTGAACTACTTCCTCTAGCAGAGACTTAAAGGATTTACTTAAAGTACGGCTTTGGACAAACCACTCCACCTTAGTTGCCACTATCACAAAACCCCCTCTGTTTTAAGTGTAAATACTGCTCATTAAGTAGAGAAGAACCTGTCTATTTATCCATTTAATATCTCCTAGTCCCTTCCCTCTGTCTCTTCATCCATCATTTTTAGAAGTGACGACACTGCTCACTAACTCATCTATTACAAACAGCACCTATCAATTAAAAATACTCACAAATCGAAGTGGACTGAAGAACATGGGCACTATTGGAAAGACAATCTATAGAAAAGCCTGGAATTGAGAGCTTAGCTAGGGAATTTTAGCTCCTTATTTTTAACTAGCTCAGAAGTCTGTTTTCTTTTATTTACGTCTTGAAAACATTTAACAGTGGCTGTGCTTTATTTTCCAGCTGTCAGAGTTAGAAACAAATCTAGTTTATCCTTGGTGGTTTTGTACTTTTATTTGAAACCTTTTCATATTAGACATTTTTATGTCTAGAGCACCTTTTTTTTTATCACTCAAACTGAATTAAAAAAGCTGAAGACATTTCAATGCATTTTGCCTATGCAAACTTAACTGACTACCAACAAAAAAACTGTAACAAGTTTTAAAAAATCTTTTTGTAAATCAAATTCACTTTCCTCAAAACTGCATTTGAAACTGAAAGCAAAAGCCTTTACTTTGGCATTTTAAATTATGCTCTTGTTTTCAATCAACTGTGACTTTCCCCAAAGGAAAAGTTCCAGTCTACACTGCATGTAATACTTAAAGCTTTAGAATTTCCAAGATTAGCATGAGTTGAAGTGTCAAGTAGGTACGAATTTTTTTCTTTCTGGAGACTAACTTGCAAGATATTTGTCTCTTTTCTCCCGCTTTGAGAAGAGAGTCTTTTTCCTCTCTGCTTTCATCAAGAAGAAAAAGATCCCTGGAAACCCCAGTAAGGAGCATGCCAGCACAGCAGCAAGAGAGAAAGCATAACAGAGTGTGAAAACTGTGTAAAAAAGCAAAACAGCAGAGAAACTTTATTCTTTACTACCCGTAGCAGGAAATTAAGTCTGGAATGGTAGACTGCTTTTCCTATGCTCAGTCCGCTAGGCTTCATCAACAGCTTGGTCAGGGTGCAAACCAGGCAAGCAAGAGGAAATTCAAGAAACCATAGAGAAAATACTACAGTAGAGAATTTCCAGTTCCCTGCAGAGGATGACCAGTTAGTTAAGTTGATGATTACAAGACTGCAAAGTTGGTGTACAGACAGCTCACATTTCTTCACAAAATAAAGGTAAGAACTGCCAATATTGCTATTAGTGTCTCCCCATCCCCCCAGTTAAGTATGTAACATTGAAAATCTTCTTGGATGGATTTGTTTTTTTCCAGCAGGATATAATTTTACCAAATGTAGTCAAGAATTTGAAGTTCACAAACCAATGTTGACAAAATTGTTCACTAGAGTCCTAGTGTGCTCTCTGATATAGGGCTGTATAAGGGATAAATTTAATATAGTTCATTTGAAAATGTGAAAAAACATATTTGACTGTTTCTTCCACATAACACTTAAAACTTTTGCCTACAGAAAGGCTTCCACTTTCTCAGATATATTTAGTTTTAAATGTACTATGTGCTTACTGGGGAAAAATTACATAGCCAATAGATCTCCTTCTATTCAGTTCTCATATTCTCCTTTGTATATTGACAAGTCAATATGTCTATATTTTGTTGGTTTTTTATATGGACTCTCTTGTTACATTAGTATTCTTTCTACTTGTATTTCAAAACTTTCAGAAAACAAATTCTTGATTAAAAAAATTGCAAAGATAAAATTGAACTTCGGTTTTCAAAGACTGCTTTTACCATTCTTGACTTTTACAAAATTTGCTATTTTTTTCTAATCATCCATATGATTTGGTAATTTCTATGCTGGGAGTTCACAGGCTATATAAATCTATGAGATACTTGTAGAATAAATGATATAATTGCATATAATATCACTCTGCATTCTTTATACATCTGTAGTTAAAAATTACAATATAATTATATATACATAAATGTTTAGTTATCTAGCAATTATAGCATAATTGGTACAGTTTCTTGGATGGGAGATGTATGGAAGAATCTTTTGGTACTTTCAGCACTGTGAATCTGGCTATATGTGAATTATCTTTGTTTGGATGTTTTGAATAGGAAAATATGATAACTCCAAGAAGAGGTAACTGGCAGAGGACTTCATTAATGTGTATATGGGAGGATGTCACAGGATGTTTCCAGGTTCTTCTCAGTGGTGCCAAGCAATAGGACAAGAGGCAATGGGCAGAAAGTGATGCACAGGAAGTTTCACCTGAACATGAGAAAGAATAACTGTATTGTGCAGGTGACCAAGCACTGGAACAGATTGTCCAGAGAGGGTGTGGAGTCTCACTCACTGGAGATATTCAGGAACCGTCTGAATGAAATCCTGGGCAATGTGCTCTGGGATGACACTGCTTGAGCAGGGAGGTTGGACCAGATGACCCATTGGTGGTTCCCTCCAACCCATTCTGTAATTCCATGATAACTATTTAACCCACCCTAGCCATCATTCTTTTTTTAATTACTCCCTACATCTAAATTGTGAATGTAAATTAGGCTGGTTTTAAGCATGTAGTTAAGAAAAAATCCTACCTTCAAAGTAGTTAGGATAAAGGGGTTCATTAAAGTTGTTTTCTTCAAACTAAGTTCATTCCAATGAACAGGAAATATTTGTCAAACTATTTCATTGGAATCAATTTAATCAGCTCCTTACCATAGTAGGCTGAAAAATTACATTTCTTCATATTTTTTTTGTTTTACATTCACTCCTTTGACTGTTAATACTAATATAAATACATGTGAAAGTATTTCTTACATCATAAGCCTATCTCGATATTAGCCAGGAAAGTATGCTTCTGTGTAGAAAGGTGAATATGATCTTTCATTTCTTCTAACTAAACTCCAGATTTCTCTCTTAACAGGTTGCTGAGGCCAAGATATTGGGCCTGATCTCACTAGCATCCTCCTCATCATCAAAGACAAAGGTCTGAAATTCCTCAGACGAGGAGGGGATTGAAATAAAGTCTCTCTCTTTGCAGCTTTTCTCAGTAAATTTAACAGACTAGGATTAAAGAGAGGCAGCTGTACCACCGCCTGTAGATATAACATTAAAAGAAAACAGTGAATCTGTGTTATCATTTCGTACTAATTAACTCTAACTACATTAGACATTTATTGGATTTGGCGAGTAAACAGTGTAGGTAGCCTTAAAAGGTAGTGAGAATACTCTAAAAATTAACCGAAGTTATTAAATCAGATCTAGATGCTTGAGAAATCCTAGGTAGTTTTGAGACACATAATATTTCACCAATTAGAGTCATATATATACTCATCAGAGTGTATAATTTCTAAGACAGAGTTCTCTCTAGTCACTGTCTATAATTACAGCATAGTATCAGAAGTTAAGGTTAAAAAAAAAAAAAAGAGTGACTTGAGAATAGAAGAGGAATAATTGGACAATGTGGAGCATGAATTTTACATTCTAAAGAGGCTGAAACTCTCCAGGAGTACAGCAGATGACTGAAAATGTTCAAGCAAGATAATTGTGTCTTTATGAAGCCAAGAGGAAACACTGAAAAGAAAAATGGAATAAGGCCGTTTTTCTCATTTTAAAATTGCAGAATATGAGATTAACTTAAGAATCATCAGTTGAATGAGAAAGAGCAAGCTAGTTAACATATGATGTTACTGAAATTTAACAAGCATTTTAATTCAAGAAGGGGATTCCTGTAGTACATTTTTGAGAGTGTTAAGACAAATAGACTCTTCTGAAATCTTTGACAAATCCTTAGCCTCAGATTAGAATGTGACAGGTATAATATATCTGTCAAAACCTGTAAAAAATGCACAACTAAGAAAAAGAAGAGTATTGGATTTACATCTTGGATTATATTTAGAAAATGAATATGATGACGACAGGCTGCATAAGAAATAAATAAGCTTGTAGTAATGGAGTGGGGGCAGGAGAAATTTCTTGCCAGTATGTATCAGACCATAGAAATGACCAGAGCAAATAAGAAAACTAAAAAGATGTCAATAAAAAACCTAATCAGGATAAGAGAGCAAGAAGCATAATGAAATAGAGTACAGCCTTTCAAAAGAACACTATATTCAAGGGAAGCTAAAATTTCACATATAAAAACTGAAAATTTCTAAGGAAAAGAAAAAAAAGCATTTTCAACAAAGAATAACTTGTGAGAACAGTGCATGTTTCGACATCCTTTGGTTAGTCTAAAAATGACTAACTGCTCATTCTATATACTTCCCTTGCTTATATACAAGTTAATGTGACATCTAAAAATACAGAAAAAAATTGAAAGTTAAAACAGTCTTATTTACTGGTATGGGTAAGAAACATTCAAATAAGTCACAAGAATAATGCTTCCTATTGAGGAAAAATAAAGGCAAAACAAAATGTTGAAGAGGTAGAGTTTGAGTTGTTGCAGAGAATGAATGTATATTTCAGGGCTGGAAGTGTATCAGAACCTAAATCTCTGAAAGGGATTATAGTGCAGAGGCAGAAGGCTGATGAGATGAAAAGGAGAAATGACAAAGTAGGACTAAGTGAAACTACAGAATAGTAAAGGAGTTTAGGGTAGGCACAACAACAAAGCCGCAGCACCCCATCCTCTGCAATTTAAAATTTATTTACTAACCAGGATGACTAGAGTGGTGGACAGCAGTTGCTGCTCAACAACCCACCACACTCATGCACATGCTGTACAGATACATCCTCACCAGCCACCGCTGGCTCCAACTTGAAAGCCACAGTAGCCCCAGGGCAGCAGGACTTCTCACAGCTGGACAAAATGCCTGAGCCCTGGCTCGTGTCCTGGATTTCACACAGTGCTTTCACCTCCAACTTAGCCCTTTGCTGGGCTCCTGGAAAGATTTTCCTATCAAGGAGCTTTACCTCTTTATTTCTTTCTAACAAGGTTAGGCTAACTTTCCAAAGGCATTGCCAGTCAGGACAGGCAACGCACCGGACAAATGCCTTCGAATTTCTCTGTATATAAACCCAGCTGTTTCTACGTGATTTTCTCTTACCTTCTGATATCCTAAATGTATTACAAAGATGCAGAGCTCTTAAGAAAAAATAGGTGTTTCTTGGTTTCTTCCCCACGTGCACCTACAACATTAAAGGTGGGAAGATGTAGTTCTGACTTCCAAATAAGACTCCCCTATAACAATTATTTGAATTTTCCCAGCACATGCCATAATCCCCTAATATTATGTAAGAGCTGGGCAGATTAATCAAGGTCTCACAGTCTCACATAAGGGATTCATGTTTTCAGGCAGGCTTTGATATACTACACTAAGGAAAAAAACATATTCCTGACAATTTGAGAAGTTATATAAATAAAATGCTAATATAATAGTGACACTTTCAAAAAATGGCATTCACATCAGAATGAGACTCAAAAATGTCATATGTATTGAATATAAGAACAAGGAAACTTTATAAATCATCCACAGCTCAAACAGACGTTTTTCCATGTGCTTGAAAATACATATTGATTTTGGATTATGATTCCCACTTAGCAGAAGAATAAAGAATAAAAAACCACAGCCATTACAAATTTGATTTAATGTACAAATCGATATTTGCAAGATATGACATGAGCCACAGTAAGGACATATAAGAAACAAGTTTTAACAGTTTGCAAGGATTTATTATTTTAGGTGTACTTTCCCACATCCAATAGTAAAAAAAATTTGACTTTCCAGTCAAGTGGTAAAAAGAAACCAAAACCTATCAAAATTATTTTAAGGATTTTGAAAGGCTTCTCTACTAGCCTTTTCTGCACTGGGTCCTGGTAAGTTATAGTATAGTACCTCTTGAATCTAAATTCTCAATGGTCATATGTTATTTAGATTATGAGAGGAAAGATTTAGATAAATGCTGTTAAAAGAAGGAGTATTATGAATCCCTTTTAAACATATTGAAAACAGCAAACAGAGAAGACAAATAGGTTAAATCTGCAATGACATACCCATCTAACAATACGAACACAAACATTTAAAATGTGGATCTTTTACCCATGAAGATGCCCCTTTTTGTTAAACAAGTTGAACATCAGTGCCTGAAATAGGAGTAAAACATGAAGAACAGAAATGTAGCGGCCCAGGTGGCTG
>VZRM01008890.1:123740-135221 GCA_013397955.1 Grantiella picta | reverse complement strand
ATCCCTGTATCCCATCCCATCCCAGGCTGGAATCGCTGGCACACCCTCCAGTCCCCTCTTTTCCCTACAGAGTACTACAGCACAGAGGAGAGGCCATGAGCTCTCATCCCTTTATCCCGAAGATCCCGGATGGATGCTCCACAATTCCCATGGTTTTGGGGTGGTTTCCCCCCGTGAGACCCCCAGGGCAGGGCTGTCACGGCCCTGTCACCAACCCCAGTGACATCCCAGTCCCAACTGGGCACTGCGTCTCTGCCAAGCCACGAGGAGCGGGTGGCACAGGCTGTGCTGTGCCCCGTGGGTGGGACAGGGGGATGTTCCCAGCCCAGGTGGTCCCATCCTTCATTAGTCCCTCCAGCTCTCAATGCAGCATCGCCTGTGATTAATTTGCTTTGTTAAGAGAGCGCCCTGCTGTCGCTAATTAAGCATCTGTAATTACATGGGCTGGTGGCTCCGTGCCTGAGGGCAGGGGCTCCCTAGGGGCTGGGGGGAACCCAGAGCCTCTGGCACCCCTGAGGGGGTCTGGGGTGCTCGGGGGGTGCTGAGGGGGTGCTGGGTGCTGCTGGGTGCCGCTGGGTGCCGGTGCTGGGAAGATCCAGGGTGGGATTCTCCTGGCTGAGCACAAGGAGAACTGGAGCTTGGTGGGGGTGTGGTTGGCACAGCAGCCTGAAAACGGGAAATCACAGAGTTGCCCAGGATTTAGTGACCCCTCTGCTCCCCGGGAAGCAGGAGGAAGGGGGAGTGAAGTCCCTTGGGTGCTGGGAGCTGTTCCCTGCCTCTGGCACCTCCTCAGCCCCACTGAGGGGTGCCAGCCCTGCTCTGCCCCACGGGGGTTCCAGGCTTTTCCCTGGAGCACAGCTCCTGGCAGGAGACTTCAGGACTGATGGTCTGCAGCTCAGAGGATGCAGAAAGGCACCTTCCACCCCCTCCTTGGACTGCCCTGCCTCTCCTCTGCCCAGTGGAGCATCCTCCCTGTGCTCTGGAATGGGCAGATGTTCCTCAGCCTGGCTCCTGGAGGATCTGGAGGAAAAGGATCCCAAATATGGAGCAGGAGGATCGTGTTGGAGTCCAGCACTAAGGTCCATCTCCTCCAGCTGGGAGGGACTGAAGGAGACAGCCGAAAGCAAAGCTGGGTTTGATGGGAGACCAGGCTGGTGGCCAAAGGTTCCCACATGGACACAGAACGGGAAGAAGGAGGCGAGGAGTCACCTGGAATGGGATGGACAGGAAGGGTGGGCTGGAGATGTGACCCAATCTGAGCTTTAATATGAGAATAATGAGAGCAGTGGGAGGGTGGAGCAATGGGCATTGCAACAGCCCTGGTGGACGTAACCCCACGGTTACTGGTCAAACTGGGGCACCCTCCAGCATGGCCAGAGCCTGGGGACATCTCTGTCACCTCCAGGGGACAGAGGAAGTTGTGGGTGGGAAGGGCAGCCCTGGGCACAGGGAGGGGACAGCGATGCAGAGTGGTTGGGCTGAGGACAGGTCCTGCCAGGTGAGGGACAGGAGGGCTGCGATGTCCCAGGGGATGTGACACCTTCCCAGGAGTGGCCTAGGGGACTGGGAGACCCCCCAGAGACGCCGCTGGGGTTTTCTGGGGAGGCAGGAGCTGCTCACAGGTTCCTGGCATCGGGTCAGGACTGACCAGATGGCTCTGGGCAGCAGCACAGGAATGTCCCTTCTTTCCCCTGGATCCCTGGAAGTGTCCAAGGCCAGGCTGGAGCAGCCTGGGACAGTGGAAGGTGTCCCTGCCAAGGCAGGGGTGGCACTGGATGAACTTTAAGGTCCTTCCCACCCAGCCCATTCTGTGATTCGCTGGTTTGGGCCATGGAGCAGCAGGGCTGGGAAGTGCTGCTGGAGCTGAGAGCAGCCCAGTGTCCCTGCTGGGACAAGGACTTGGTTCCCAAAAGCAAGGCTGGAGTTTCCATGGATCCTGCGCGCCCAGTGCCAAGGACCAGAGCAGGAGGAGGGGTTAATTACAGCCTGTGCTAATTGCACCCGTGAAAACACCTCATGCATCACAGCCTCTGGCTGCCAACTGGGCCAAGGGCTGGCAGCGGGGGGTGGCAGAGCCCAGCCCCAGGCACTTGGGGACCTTGGGGACAGATGCTGGGCATTGGGAGGGCAAGAGCGGAGGGGCTCCTGCTGCCCAAATGGAGCAGGGATGGGCAGCACTGGCACTGCATTTCTGCTGTCATTCCAGGTGGGAGATGCCTTCCAATAATCTGATGCTCTGCAGGGTGAGGTTTGGGTGCCAGCAGGTGACTGTGACAAGCCTTGCCGGGGTGATGGCCATGGACTAGGAGCAGCTCCTGCTGTCCCCACCAGCTGAGACTCCCTTTCCCAGGGCTGGCATCCCTGTGGCCAGGAGAGATTCCTCAGACTGGGACAGTTTAGTGAGCAGCAGATCTGATTTTATCAATCTGGAGTCACTGCAATGGCTTTTGATAGCCCAGGAGAGGTATCAGCAGTGACAACTCGGGTGACTCAGGGTCCTGGTGTGACTCACAGCCACTCTCCACCCTTGGAGGGGTGTCCTGCTTCCACCTGAGCCACTCCATCCCTGGGGATGAGATCCACACCGAGCCTTCCCCTGGACCAGCCCCAGCCGCCCACGCAGGTTCCTCCTGATTCACCTGCCACGCTTGGCAGCAGCTCTGGCCACTTGCCTGAATCCCATCCTGGGCTGTGGGCTGAGCTCCGGGGTGACACCATGGATGTTCTCCTGCTCCATGGGCTGCTCCTGCTGCCCCTGGCAGCACTGCTGCTCTACAGGTACAGCCCCAGCTGCCAGTACCTCTGCAAGGTGGCCTTTTTCAACTGCTGGGTCGTGGCCATGGCCACCCTACTGTCCCCCTTCGCTGCCCTCCGGGGACGCTCCGTGGAGAACATGAAGTGAGTGTGGGCTGGGGGTGGGGAGCTGGTTGGAGCTTGGCTCAGGTGGAGGAAACCCTGTGGTTTGTGGCCACAGGCTCTGTCACAGCTGGTGGCAGAGCCCCAGGGCCACTGTGAGACCTGTGGTCACGTCCATGTGGCAATGAAGGTGCATCTTGTGGTGTGGGGAGCTGCTGGCCATGCCCAGGGAGGGTCAGGGCATGATGGAGTTTGGATTTGTGGTCCCTGAGGGGTGAAATAACATGAAAGGGATCATTCCTGGCCATGTCAGTGTTGGGGTCACCTCCTGGGTGGGTGACAGGGGGGTTTGGAGGCACAGTCATTGGCAGGGGGCAAACACTCACCAGTGCTGTGTCCCTGGCACTGGTTTTGCCCATGGGAAACCCGGGAACAGCATTTTGGCAGAGGGATTGAGGGTGGGGAGGCCCTAGCACAGGTTATTCCATGGCTGCTCCATCCCTGGCAGTGTCCAAGGTCAGGTTGGACAGAGCTTGGAGCAGCCTGGGACAGTGGGAGGTGTCCCTGCCATGGCAGGAGGTGGCACTGGGTGGTTTTTAAGGTCTTTCCTACCCAAACTATTCCATGTTTCTATGATTTTGGGAGGTCTTGGTGCCATCAGCTGTCAGTGACACAGCCATTCCCTGATCCCAGCCATTCCCTGATCCCAGCCATTCCCTGATCCCAGCTGGGTCCTGACTCGTGCTCCCGAGGGTGGAAGCAGTGAGATAACATCAGCTGAGATAACATCGCTGTGCAACACCGGAGGAAGGTCTGGGTGCTGTCAGGCTGTTGCAATCCTGCTGCTGGATTCCTGGGCAGGATGAGCACACCAGGAAGGATATAATTATGTCACAGGGAAAAATATCCCAGCTTGAGGAATTTGTTGAGGATTTTTGCTGATGGATCCCGGCCTCGGCGGAACTGTGGTCGGAGGTTTAGTGTGATCAGGCAGAGGTTTGATGTTCCCAGAGGTGGTGCATCCTCTCTCCCGCGTCCTTCCCGGCAGGAATGCTGGGCGCACACATAGCATCCAGGGCTGCTCCAAAGCCAACGCTTCCGTCTTAGTGGAAATCCCCGAGGGAGGCAGAGGTGACTCACCTGCCTTATCAGTGCTGCCTTATCTTGTCCCACCGACACCTCAATGCCCCACGCAGCACGCCCAGATCCCTCTCCTTCGAATCCCAAAGCCTGCGGCTTGGAGCGCTTCCCTGTCATTAGCGCTGGCTTTGGGGCACTGCTTCACCTCGGATCCTCAGCGATCTCCGAGCATGCGGCTCCCGAGGGATGGGGGGAATACCATGGACCCTGTCCCTTCTTCTCCCTCTGTGCCTGCTCTGCCTCCTCCCCAACTTCTCACCCTGCCTGGTGCTGAGCCCTTCCCTGTGCCCTGCCCTGTCCCCTGGGGGCTCCTGGCACCAGTGACAGACTGAGGACCCTGGCACAGGCACTCTGTGTCTTGGACAGTGCCCCATTCCAACACCGAGGTGTCCCAGGATTTTTTCTCCACGGCTGCTGGAATCCCTGGTGCTCCCTCCTCTCTCCATTCCTCTCATTATTCTCATACTGAGCGTCACCCTTTGCTGCCATCCCGATGTTCCCCTTCCTGTCCAGCCCTCCCGGGATGTGACACCACTTTTCAGCACAAATCCATCTCTTCCCTCATCATCTGCAGGTCCGGTGGAGCGATCTGTGATTCCCTAAGGAAGGTATCTGGGCTGGTTTTCCCTTCCCTGCTCCTTCCCTCCCCCCTGCAGCACCAAGCTCTGCAGGGACAGCCCCTGGAGTCACCCACATCCCTGTGGATCTGCCTGTCCATCCTGGGAATCATCCATCCCCAGTGTTCATCCATCCCAGCTCAGCTCCTCCGGCTCTAGGAGTCTGCAGGACTGGGATCTGGATTTCCATGCATGGATACAGCTGGGCACCTGGCGAAGCTCACCAGAGTGGGCAGAGGCAGTTCGTCCTTATTGGGCTGTGAACATTCCCATCCCATCCCATCCCATCCCATCCCATCCCATCCCATCCCATCCCATCCCACACCTTCTCTTTTTGCTTTCCCACCATCCCTGGACACCAAAATCCTGATTTTTCCCTGCCACCACCTCGTGCTGGTCACTCTCGCTCCCCAGCAGCTCCCTCTGCTCTGAGCCAGGAGCCGAGCTCAGCTCAGGTGGGAAGCAGGTAAGTCCTGAGCCTCAGGGGCTGCAAATGTGTGAGAAATCCAAGCATCCCTGAGCCTCAGCCCTGATCCCGCAGAGCAGCCGCGCCCGGCCCACCCCGCTACCCCAGAACAGGGCAGATCTTCCCACTCGTGTCCCTCTGCCTGATCTCGTCCCTTTTTTCCACCAGGCTCCTGCGCGCTGCTGTCCTGCCCCTCAAACGCTTCTACGGCATCCGGATGCGGGTGAGCGGCGCCGAGCAGCTCCGGCTGCAGGGACCCTTCGTGATCGTTTGCAACCACCAGGCTTCCCTCGACCTCATGAGTGCGTGCGGGGCAGGGCAGGGCAGGGCAGGGCAGGGGGGCTCCTTGGCACCTTTGGGGGCTCCAGGAGTGTTCCAGGATCGCTTTGGGGAGTCAGCACCGGGATTTGGGCACGGATGTGTGGTGGGAATGGACCGGGAGAGCTTTTGGGACAAGGCTGTGCAGTAGGGAGAGGACTGGGACAGCGGGAGGTGATGCCACTGGGTGGTTCTGGGACTGGGGACAGCTTAAAGGTCTCTAAATCAAGACTAAAAAAACCCCAATCTGGTCCTATATTAGGGTGTAAATGATTAATTAATCTGGGCACTGATGTAATTTGGCCTTTCCAGAGGGTTCCTCTCTGCAGCCATTACCCCTCAGGGCTGGCTGAGCTGCAAAATTTATTCCTGATATCCAGCTGGTTTGTCCAGTCTGAGAGCTCAACTTCCAAGCAGTCAATAATTTTCTGAGCTGATTTTTCTGCTCCAAAATGTATTATTGATATCCAGCTGGTTTTTCCAACCTGGGAAGTTTAATTCCAAGCAGTCAACAATTTTTCTGCTGCAAAACTTCTCGCTGATACCCAGCTGGTTTGTCCAACTGGGGAGTTCAACTGCCAAGCAGTTTTCCTGTCTGATTTTTCTGCTGCCTGGGGTTGGGATGATGTTGACGGGTGTTGTCCATCCCCCAGCCATGGTGGAGGTCATCCCCGAGCGCTGTGTGCCCGTCGCCAAGCGGGAGCTGCTCTACATGGGCACGGTGGGCTGGGCCTGTTGGCTCAGTGGCATCATCTTCATCGACCGCCACCGCAGGGATGCGGCCATCGAGGTCATCTCCCACACTGCCAGCACCATAAGGCGGGAAAACGTGAGGAAAACTGGGTTTGGGGGGAAAAACACCTGTGGGGTGAGGGGGATGTGGGCAGGACTGAGCTGGCTGAGGTCCAGGGTCACCTCTGTCCCTGTCCCCTGCAGCTCCGAGTGTGGGTTTTCCCGGAAGGCACCAGGAACCCTGGCAAATCCATGCTGCCCTTCAAGCGTGGGGCTTTCCACCTGGCCGTGCAGGCCCAGGTAAGAGCATCCTGCATCATCAACGGCTGGACTTGATGATCTTGGAGGGCTTTTCCAAAATGATTCCTCCCCTTTGTCTCAGCCTGGATGGAGTGGGTGGGGGTGAATCCTGGAGCAGAGGGATGGGGAGGTTTGGACCCCAGGGATGGGGGGTTTGGACCCCAGGGATGGGGGGTTT
This sequence comes from Grantiella picta, assembly GCA_013397955.1. Taxonomy (NCBI): domain Eukaryota; kingdom Metazoa; phylum Chordata; class Aves; order Passeriformes; family Meliphagidae; genus Grantiella; species Grantiella picta. The sequence goes on along the minus strand of VZRM01008890.1, from coordinate 128,614 downwards.
GGACCCCAGGGATGGAGGGTTTGGACCCCAGGAATGGAGGGCTTTGGACCCCAGGGATGGAGGGCTTTGGACCCCAGGGATGGGGAGGTTTGGACCCCAGGGATGGGGGGTTTGGACCCCAGGGATGGGGGGTTTGGACCCCAGGGACGGGGGCTTTGGACCCCAGGGATGGGGGGTTTGGACCCCAGGGATGGAGGGTTTGGACCCCAGGGGTGGAGGGCTTTGGACCCCAGGGCTGGGGGGTTTGGTCCCCAGGGATGGACACTCTGCTGTGCAGGAGCAGGGAGGAACAGGCAGGAGTCCCACCAGCGAGGGCTCTGTCTGGGGGACCAACTGACCCTCCATGTCCTGCAGGTTCCCATTTTCCCCATTGTGATCTCCCCATACTGGGACTTCTTCAGCTCCAAGGAGAAGAGGTTCACCTCTGGTAAGGGATGGACAGGAATTCCCATGGCAGAGGGTAGGGCTGGTGGTGAGGATGAGGATCTTGGGAGTCTCTGTGGGACACTGAGGTGTGGGGAGGCAGCTGGGGGTGGAAGATGCTCGGGGGAATACCTGGCTCCTGGTGGATCCTCTAACAGCATCCCTGGCTTTTCCCTCCTCTCCCAGGGACCTGCACGATCCGAGTCCTCCCCAGGGTGGAAACACAGGGCCTGAGCACAGAGGATGTCCCCAAACTGACCGAGTCTGTCCGCCAGACCATGGCTGAGGCCCTGGCCGAGATGTCCACGAGTGACCACAGAGATCAGGACATGAAGCAGCCTCTGCTGGGGCTGGGCGGGGTCAGGGGCGGCCCCCAGTGCCAAGGGGACACAGCCGGGAGCAGCAATTAGGCAGAGGGAGTGAGTCCCTCGGGGACACCAGGGAGGTGCCCCTTGTCCCCTGAGGAGGTGTCCAGCAGCCCTGCCACAGCCCCGGCAGGACGGTGTCCTAAGGGGAGCAGATCAGGGCAGGATGGGGACCAAACGGTACCACCAAAACAGAGCAAGGTGACCTCCAAAACAGAGCAAGGTGCCCCCTGGAACCCCTCGTTGTGACTGTGCCTCCCCTGGATGTCCCTGTGCCAGACCTGGAGCTGTGGCTGTCCTCCAGGATGGCTCCTGCTTGCTCGCTGGGCACGGCAGGGATGCTCCAGGCAGGGCTGGGGTTTCCTGGCCCCATTTTCCAACCCTGATTGTTGGGTTTCCCCGTGGATTCTCCTTCCAGAAGCTCCTACAAGCTGGAAATGCTGTTTGGGTACAGCCAGCTCTGGGGAGGGGTCCAGGTGTGTGGCCTGGGGGGGACATGAGGTCCAGGGGATGTTGCCAGGTGGGAGGAGCATCCTTGGTGCTGAGCTGTGAGCCAAGGGTGGGAGATTAAAGAGTCTGGAGCTGGTGCTGTGTCCTGGCTGTGCTGAGGGGCTGAGGGGGGCCTGGGGAGGGAGAGGGATCCACCTCCTCAGGGAGACTTCATCCCTGCACATGGAGCTCCCAAGGTAGAGCTCTCCCTGCACCAGGAACTGCACAGCAACAGCATCCATTAAAGCCTCAAATTCCCAGCAATACCTGGATTGTGCCCACCTGGAGTCAGCTCTCCATGGCCTCTGGACCACGACCCATCTGCCAGCTGGATGGTTCCCTGCGGCCAGGCTGGGATTTGGGATCTCCTGGCTCCTTCCCAGCTGAGCAGCTCCGGGGTGGCAGCAGGACAGGGATGGGGCATGGTGTGGCTGTCCCCTTGCTGGGAGCAGGGTGGGCAAGGCTTCCCCTCCCATCCTGGGATAAAATGTGCAAACCACAGGCACAGAGCTCTGGTTTGGCATCATTCCTGCTCTAGGGAGCAGCTGGATTATGGAGGAAGTCCTTCCAATCTGTGGCAATCGTCTGACACCAAACAGCAAAGAGGCTTCCCAGGAGGAACTCATGGGATTGGGAGCTGTCACATGGAAATGGCCAAGGGCACAGGAAGGTCCCATGTCCCAGAAAACCCCTTTAATCCTTTTCTGCTTCCCAGGGTTCCCAGTATGGGGCATAGTCTGTCATCTCTGAGCTGGCCTGGGGGTCTCACCACATCCCCACTGCCTTGGGGGTGCTTTGGCTGCCCAAATTTTGGGTTTGGGGGGTTAAGCCTCAATAGAATCATGGAATTTGGGTGGGAAGGACCTTAAAGCCCCTCCACTTCTGCCATGGACAGGGACACCTTCCACTGTCCCAGGCTGCTCCAAGCCCTGTCCAAGCTGGCCTTGGACACTGCCAGGGATCCAGAAGCAGCCACACTGCTCTGGGCAAAACCTTGTCCTGCCTGGAGGGCTGAGGCCCAGCCAGAGCCCTCACTGGGTTTTCCACTGTCAGTGGAAATGAAAGCTTGAGGAGAGGGAACAACCTTGGAATGGGGGCTCTGGGAGCAACTTGCTCTTCCTGGTCCCCCAAGGCCTGCCCTGCCGGTTGCTTTGCTTGTCCAGCCCTGGCACAGCTGGCCAGGGCAGTGCTGAGTCCCAATCCCAGGAAGGATTTTGCAGCTGTGGATGCTGTGTGGCACTTGGGGACAGGGGTCAGTAGTGGCCTTGGCAGTGCTGGGGGAGCTGTGAGCTCCTTGCTCCCAACAGACCACCCCCGGGATGTCTGGCAGGTCATGGACCCCCTGCCCACATCCAGCAGGGCAGGATGGACTCTGGGTGATGCTCCCAACTCGTGTCCTTGCGGGTGGCAGGTCCAGCCTCCTCCGGCCACCCACAGCCTGGGGTGTGCTCCAAAGCGCAGGGAGGTGGGCATGGGGCTGTGTCCAGCAAAACCTGAGCTGGGCAGGAGTGGGGACAGAGCCGTGGTCATCTGAGATCCCATGGGAAAGGTCAGCCCTTTTCACGGTGTCCCATGAGGCTCTGGCACAGATTCCTGGAGCAGCTGGCAGTGTCCAAGGCCAGGCTGGACAGGGCTTGGAGCACCCTGGGACAGTGGAAGAGGATGAGCTTTAAAATCCCTTCCAACCCAAACCATTCAATGATTCCATGGCTCCCACATCCCCAAAGAAAACGGAACCGCCAAGCCCCAGAGCAGGGGATGTGCTCAGGACACTGTGGGGCTGTCGTGGAACTCCTCAACTGTCCCAAACTCCCACCAGGAAGAAGGAAGCAGCTCGGCCCTGCCCTAGTTGGTGTCCAGCTCCCAGCTGTGGAATGAGAGCAGATGGAGCGACGCCACATCCCAACACTGTCCTGTTCCTCTGCCCAAACTGGATGATCCTGGAGGAAACTGGGCAAAAAGCCAGCCTGGGACACAGGATTATCCCAAATTTGGTTAAATTTGGAATACCTGTAAATTTGCTCTTTCTGAAAAATCGCCTCCAGCTCCCAGCCTCTTCTCCTGTTGTGCTCCCTGGTTTTGTTTTCCATTTGTTCCCACTGCCTCCTGACATCATTTCCCAGCAAACCCATGTGGGGGTGGCTTGTGACCCAGAATGACCCTCCAGGAACCTCTCCCAGTATTGCAAAAATGCCTGTGAGCCTTGATCCCCGGAAGCTGTGGGCAGATGGCAAACATTGCCTGGCCTTTATCTGCAGGTGCCCCGGGTTCCTCTGCCAGCCCCGACTTCCTCACTGGATGGGACACGAAGATCCCATTTCTGAGCCTGCAGCGGAGCAGACGCAGATCCAGAGCAATCAAAGACCTGCAGGAGGAGGCTGTGGCCATCCCCAACAGCCACATCCAGCTGAAGACATGAGGTCTTCAGCCCTTCCCATCCTCTTCCTCACCCTGCTCCTCTCAGCTGGAGCCTCTGGAGCACCGTAAGTCCCTTCTGTGTCTGTCTCTGTCTGGCGGGGTGGCTTTAACCTTGGATCCTTGGCAATTCCTGGTGGGATTCAGTCCTGGCTCTGCTGGCTGGGATGGTTTAACCTCAGTTCCTTGGCAGTCCCTGGTGGGATTCAATCCCGGCTCTCTGGCACTGACGGCTGCCCAGGATGGGAAAGCTCAGGCTGGGGGCTTGTCCCTGCCCAGGATCACTGGGGAGATGGCCCTGGTGGCTCTGAGCTGGTGGCTCTGGGGAGGTTGTTGTCCCCTCACCTTCCGAGCTGAGCTGAGGAGCCGAGGGCAGCCCAGAAGCCGAGAGGGGAGGCTGGGGGCTTCCTGTGCTGCCCGGGGCTTTTCCAGGTCTCTGTGGGGCTGTGCTGGATGTGCCTCACCCCAGGGCTCTCCTGTCACCTCTCCTTACCAGGAGTTACGTGGTGGTGTCCCCAGCTGTGCTGTATCACCCCCACCCTGCCGTGCTCTGGGTGCACCTCAGTGACCTCCAGGGGCCTGTCCAGATCCATGTCCAGCTGCAGAGACACAGCGGCACCCCGCCCAGCACCCTGCTCCAGAGGGAGGTCCAGGAGCCTCGTCTGCACCTGAACGTCACCTTCCCTGTGAGTGTCACCCCAAAGTCACCCTGTCCTGGCTGAAAAGATACATGTCTGCCGGGGAAGGCAGGAACCTTCCTGGAATGCAAAAATCACCCCCTCCTTCCAAATTAGTAGAATTTCAAAATTACGGGGCTTCCCAGCAAAAATATGGGAAAAGGAATAACAGTTCTTTACTAGCAAATATATATATATATATAACAGAACAACAAACCAGAACAGAAGTTCTCCCACTCATGATGTGAATTTTCCCTTTTGGTGTTGTTACAACCACTGCTGGTGGGTGCTGTTGGCTCAGGCAAGGCAGAGGGGCTGCCATGGTTCCTCTGAGGCCTCAGGAATGCTCTGGAAATGCTCGGAAACCTCCCGAGGGGGTGGTGGGAGCTCAGAGGGGATCAGATGGGAGTTGTCTCCCTTTGCAAAACTCCCAGGCAGCAGCTGGTCTCTGTCCCGTGGCAGAAATGGCAGAGGTGAGCAGGCCTGGGGTGGCCAAGGGGAAGTT
>VZRM01008890.1:101800-123100 GCA_013397955.1 Grantiella picta | reverse complement strand
GGGGTGGCCAAGGGGAAGTTTAGCAACATCCCTGGAGCAGCCAAACGCCCTTGGTAACACACACGACCTTTCTCCTTGACCGCCAAGCTGAAAAAAGGGCTGGAAACCAACTCCCTGCCCCCCAGGCAAAAGTCCCAGAGTCCACCACAACACCTCTCGAGGTGTTACACCACAACTCCTGAAAAACCCCTGAGTGGGAGAGCCGTTCCGCCAGGCCTGACTCCGAAATTCTTGTTCCCCTAGCCCATTCCGCCAGGCATGGCTCCCAAACTCTCGTTCCCCTAGCCCATTCCGCCAGGCATGGCTCCCAAACTCTCGTTCCCCTAGCCCATTCCGCCAGGCATGGCTCCCAAACTCTCGTTCCCCTAGCCCATTCCGCCAGGCATGGCTCCCAAACTCTCGTTCCCCTGGCTGAGCCATCACAGTGGTGCAGGAGAGTGCTTGGTTCCCCCTTTGGTTTCTCAGTCACTTGGAAAACCACCCCTTCTCTGCTTTTCCAGCATGCAACAAAAGGGACGGAATTAATTTGAGAAATAGAACCCACAACATTATCCATCCCAAATTTCTTTCCTTACCAACATGTTACATTGAACTTAGACTTTTAAACTATATCCATACGTGCATCATGCTAATTATATCCATTTATACGTCCAGCTATGGATATAGGCACAGGGTCATGGGCAGTTCATCCCAAAATAAGGTTCTCTCGAGGTATGCATTGTATTTCTACATCCTTCTGGATCCCCCACCAGGTTCCTGAGCAAACAAACCCCCACAGATGACAGTATTAATCCGAACAGTCTTTCCTAGCATAGCTCTCATATGCACCACAGGAACCTTATCTCCTGTTCTGTGCAGGGGCTCTGATCAGGCAGGGCCAGCTTGGTTGGTGAAGGCTCTTGTGTAAACTAACAATGTAGCCTTTGCCAAATGCAGATCCCACTGCTTGAAGGTCCCATCCGCCATCACCTTCAGTGTTGTTTTTAAGAGGAGTCCCTTGCAGTGCTCAGCTTTGCCAGCAGCAGGTACATGGTAAGGAATGTGGTACACCCACCCCATGCCATGTTCCCTAGCCCAGGTGTTTATGAGGCTATTTTTAAAATGAGTTCCGTTATCTGACTCAATTCTTTCAGGGGTACCATGCCTCCACAAGACTTGGTTTTCAAGGCCCAGGATGCTGTTGTGGGGAGTGGCATGAGGCACAGGGTAGGTCTCTAGCCACCCCGTGGTGGCTTCTACCATTGTGAGCACGTAGCACTTGCTGTGGTGGGTTTGAGGCAGTGTGATGTAATCAATCTGCCAGGCCTCCCCATACTTACATTTAGACCACAGGGGTTTCACCCGCTTGACTTGCTTGATGGCAGCACATGTCTCACAGTTATGCCCACTTATAGGTGGCATCTCTGCCCTGGTGTCCTGAGGCATCATGGGGCTGTAGAGCTAGGAGCAACTCTCCCTTGTTTTGCCAATTCAAATCTATCTGTGATACCTCAGTTTTGGCAGCCTGATCCACCTGTTCGTTGTTTCGGTGTTCCTCATTAGCTCAACTCTTGGGGACATGGGCATCTACATGACGGACCTTCACAGGTAGCTTCTCTACCCGAGTGGCAATGTCTCACCATTCTTCAGTAGCCCGGAGTGGTTTTCCTCTCCACTGCCAACTGGCCTTTTCCCGCCCTTCCGGCCACCCTCACAGAGCATTGGCTACCATCCATGAATCGGTGTAGAGGTAAAGCTTTGGCCACATCTCTCAGTCAGCAATGTCCAGGGCCAACTGAACGGCTTTGAGCTCAGCGAGTTGGCTCTACCCACCTTCTCCTTCTGTAGCTTCTGCAACTTGTAGCGTGGTACTCCAAACAGCTGCTTTCCATTTTTGGATCATCCCTACAATGGGATAGGAACCATCAATGAAAAGACCGTAGTGTGTTTTGTCTTGTGGCAGTTGAGCTTCCTCCGTACGTGTCACCTGTTTCTGCTGCTCTTCATCTGTCAGAACAATGGTCTGGCCTTTAGGCCGATTCGTGATTAGCCCCAAGATCCCAGGGTGATTCGGGTTTCCAATACGGGCACCCTGTGTAACCAGGACAGTCCACTTTACTCCATGTAGCATCAGTGTTGTAATGGGTGGAGAGAACCTTTTCCTTGAACATCCACCCCAGCACTGGCAGTCGGGGTGCAAGGAGAAGTTGTGCTTCCGTACCAATCACCTCTGAGGCGGCTTGGACACCTTCATAGGCTGCCAGGATTTCCTTCTCGGTGGGAGTGTAGTTGGCTTCAGACCCTCTGTAACTTCGGCTCCAGAATCCCAGTGGTCGGCCTCGAGTTTCGCCAGGCACCTTCTGCCAAAGATTCCAGGANCCTGCTTGATCTGAGCGAAGGCTAGCTGCTGTTCAGGGCCCCAGTGGAAATCATTCTTCTTGCATGTCACCAGGTAGAGAGGACTCAATCTGGCTGTACTCGGGGATATGCATCCTCCAGAAACCTATGGCGCCTAGGAAGGCTTGCGTCTCTTTCTTGTTGGTTGGTGGGGACATCGCTGTGATCTTATTGATGACTTTGGTAGGGATCTGGTGCCGTCCATCTTGCCACTTCGCCCCCAAGAACTGGATATCTCTGGCAGGTGCCTTGAGTTTGTTCTTTTTGATAGCAAAGCTGACTTCCAGGAGAATCTGGATGATTTTCTCTCCTTTCTCAAATACTTCCATTGCCATGTTCCCCCACACAATGATGTCATCAATGTACTGCAGATGTTCCGGAGCTTCACCCTTTTCAAGTACAGCCTGGATCACTCCATGGCAGATGGCAGGACTGTGCTTCCACCCCTGGGGCAGTTGGTTCCAGCTATACTGCATGCCCCTCCAGGTGAAAGCAAACTGGGGTCAGCACTCTGCTGCCAGAGGGATGGAGAAAAACACATTAGCAATGTCAGCAGCGGCACCACTATGCTGCCTTGGACTAGCCATAGTGGGATGTTTCTTCCACTCCTTCCCAGTCAGGCTCACCTCAGCTTCCAACAGAGTCAACTACTGTGATCCCCCGTCAGCCTGGCAAGAGAAACAGCTTCTGCCCCAACATGTGATGGGAAGAGATTTGACTTCCCCATCTTTTGGCAGAGCCTCATCCCTCACACAAACAATATCCCTCCAGGCTCAGCCCAGTTATCCCATGGCTGGAATGACCCATTTGCAGACCTGCAGGGCACTGGGGGGAGGTTTCTTCCCAGCCCCTGGCTTAGGGAAGGTGTTCCTGGGACTGATGAGTGCTCTGGGTCACCCGGCAGGAGCCAGGGCACAGTCCTTGTCCTCACCTGGAGTCTGCTGTTCCCCCTGCAGGCTCCAGCCCCCACCAAAGGGAAGGAGGAAATCGTGGACCTGCATGTCTCAATCCAGGGAGATTCCCTGAATGTCTCAGAGACAAAGAAGGTGATGCTGAGAGCTCTGCACCATGGGATCTTCATCCAGACGGACAAGGCTGTCTACAAGCCTGGGCAGGAAGGTGAGCGGGGCAGGAGGGACCACCCTGCTCTGGGGGACCACCCTGGTGGGGGAGAGGGGTGAGGAGGCCCAGCCTTGCTCCTACTCTGCCTGGAAATGGGAGGGATCACCCTGGGATGCCCTGGAATGCCCAGCAGGGGTGCAGAGCAATGCCAGGACTTGCTGGAGGCTCTGCTGCCTGAGGGGCACTGCAGGGCTCTGGGAGGATTTCCATCCACCTTCCCATGGGGAATTCCCGTTCCTGCGGATGTAGCCACTCCTCCATCTCTGTTTCCTTTTGCCAGTGAAATTTCGGATTGTCTCTTTTGATAAAGACCTGACTCCCAGCAACGAGAAGGTGAGAGCAGGGCTGGCATGCGGGGAGGTGCCAAGGGCTTTCCGCACTGCCCCAGCCAGCCGTGGGAGAGGTGTGGGTGTCACCTTTTCCCTTGGGAATGCTGCCCCAGCCAGCTGTGCCCGGGGAGCTGTCCCCGGGGGCAGGGATGCCCTGTGCTGCTCAGGGATGCAGCAGGATCAGGAAGGAGAAAGCAGCATGGCACGTGTGACACGGGAATGTGCCCACGCCAGCTCCCGGTTAGGGATGTAGTCATGGCGAGTGGGAAGTAAGGAATGTGCTGCTGATATCCATCAAGGTGTCAGACACCAGGAACAACAGCAGGCTCAGCCTCTGGCAGCCCTGAGCAACCCCTGGGGTCTCTGGAAGTGCAGGATGTTCCCAGATTAAATGGGTTGTGGACTCTTCCTAAGGCGCTGGGAGATGTCACCTCTCTGTGCCATGCTGGCAGTGCTCTTGGCTCATCCCAGCCAGAGCCAGGCTCAAAATCCATCCCAAAGCGTCTTGATGGGTGGGAAGTTCACAGCATCCCACAGAAAACCCTCCCTCTACTCCATCCACGGCTGTGCCCACCCTGGTGAGACCCCAAGGAACGGAATTGCTCCTCTGACCATCCTCTCTTTGCCTTCCAGCTGCCCCTGGTGTTCCTGAAGGTCAGTTTGGGACACCCAAGGAGTGGGGTGGGCTCGGGAGGGCCTGGAGAGGGGACACGGGACACAGCCAGGGCTCCCAGGGCGCTGATCCCGTGTGTCCCTGCGCAGGATCCCAGCGGGAATCGCATTGCGCAGTGGCGGGAGGTGACCCCTCGGCAGGGAATCGTGGATTTGTCCCTCCCACTGGCCTCAGAGCCAGCCCTGGGCACCTACACCATCAGCGTGGAGGGGAAGAGCCATTCCTTCAGCGTGGAGGAATATGGTACAATGGGATTGGGAATGGGATGCCACCATGGGCAGCAGGTCTTGACCCCCTGCAGCCCCCCGGGTGCCGCTGTCACTGTCCTGGGAGTGACCACCCTCTGTCCTTGTGCCTGTCCCCCAGTGCTGCCCAAGTTTGAGGTGACCATTCATCTCCCCAGCGTGGTGCGGCAGAAGGACAAGAAGATCCCACTGGAGATTTGTGGACGGTGAGCTGGGAACAGGGAACAGGGAACAGGGAGGGATGGGGTGTCCAGCAGGGTGTGGCCCCCCAGCACAGCCTCTCCACTGTCCCCACAGCTACACCTACGGGAAGCCTGTCCAGGGCAAGGTCCAGGCTGCCTTGTGCCTCAACCTGAAGCTCTGGCGTCACCACAGGAGGGGGACCTGCATCCAGGTTACTGGGCAGGTGAGTGTGGCCGGGACTGGGGGTGTCACTGGGACAGCTCCTTCCCGGGAATGCTGCTGATGAGGTTGATTTTCCCTCCAGACGGAGAAGAATGGCTGCTTTTCCACAGAGGTTTCGTTGGCTGCCTTCAAGAGTCCCAGGGGCTTGAGAAAGGAGCTTGAATTTGAGGCTTCACTGGTGGAGGATGGGACAGGTTAGGATGGGGGTGTGTCCATCTCTACCTGCTCCCAAGGGATTGTTCTTCTCCAGGATTACCCAAAAACCTGGCAAGACTTGGACTTCCAGCAGAGGAAAATTGCCTTTCCAAGATCCAGCAGCTAAACCCTGTCAGCGCAGAGTGGTTGGGTTCTCGCAGGGTGGAGGAGTGGCTTTGTCTCCTAGCTCATCCCTCACTCACCACCTCGTCACAGCGGGAGTGCCTGGCTTGGCGTGAGAGAAAGAAGAGCAGGGCTTGTCCCTATGCCCAGCAGTCCTCGTTTTGGTGCTTTGGTGAAGAGCCTTTTCTGAAGTGTCTGCCCACTGCTGACTTTAGGTCCGAAATAGTCCACAGGGCTTCTGCTGCTCTTGAAGGAGATGCAAACGGTGCTGGCAGCTGCAGGAGGAAAGCCCCCATGTCCAGGGACCTTTTGTGTGTGGGGCCAGAGGCACTGGCAGGAGCTGAGCTGTGTCCTGTGTTCCTGCAACTCCCTGAGCTCCCTGCTCACTCTCCACAGGGCTGGAGATGAAGAGCACCAAGAGCTGCGAGGTTTTACCCGAAATATTCACGGTCACCTTTGAGAAGCCTGATCACGTCTACAAGCCCGGCCTCCCCTACACTGGGACGGTGAGGGGAGCTCTCGTCCCTGCAGGGCTTACCTGCTCCCTGCTGCTCCCAGCCCTGCTCCTGCCCTGATCTCCCATGGCTGCAACCCCAAATCACAGCATCTCCCATTCCCTCCTGGCGCAGATCCTGCTGAAGGCACCTGATGGCTCCGGGCTGTCCCAGAGACAGGTCCTGCTCTTGCTCAGGAACCAGGGACAAGAGAAAACACAAACCTTCGTGACAGACAGCTCGGGGAGAGCCTCCTTTGAGCTGGATGCCTCTGGCTGGAATGGCAGTGTCTCCTTGCGGGTTAGTGCCCCACCCGTGTCCCCCCTCGGGGATCCCTGAGCTGCTTCCTGCAGTGCGGTGTGGCCTTGGAGCTGCACCGGTGCCACCTTGGGGGCTGCTGGATGGATTCACCCCCTGATTCCCACCTCAGGCTCAAGTCAACAGGACAGCCCAGAGCCAGGACAAGCACCTGACAGCCACCTACCAAGATGCCTCTCTGATAGTCATGCCCTACTCCTCGGGGAGCAGGAGCTTCCTGCACATCCGTGACCCAGAGGGGGAGCTGCCCTGCGGCCATTCCCACGTGTTCCACGTGGATTCCATCTTTGGCAAGGAGGCTTTAGGGAGTGAGCGGAAGAACCTGGATCTGGTTTTCATGGTGAGTCCTGGCCTGGGGAGGGAGGGCAGCAGTAATCCGGGTGGTTGTGTGGGAAGGGGCACGTCTACACACATGTACGTGGTGGTGTCCCCTGGGACAGGACAATGAGCAACCTGTCCTGGAGAGACTGAGGGGGTCTTAGAGGAGGTGGCTGCTGCCGCTGTAGGGCCTGCACTCCCATGGGAGGTGTTGGGGGGCTGGAGACTGGGCACGGTCAAAAGTCATCCCAAAACCCTCATCATGGGTTCGTCCTCCACCAGGGCACTTTGGTTCTGCACTCAGCGTCAGTTTTGTTCTCACCCTCTCCTCTGCAGGTCCTGGCCAAGGGGACCATTACCACCATCTTCAAGAAAGAGATTTCTGCAGAGCCTGGTATGTCCCATGGCATGGAGGGGCTGTGCAGGGCTCTGCTCCCTGGGCCTGCTCCTCACAGAACCATGGAATGCTTTGGGTTCAAGGGGCCTCCAAGCCCATCCAACTCCAGCCCCCTGCCATGAGCAAGGACACCTTCCACTGTCCCGGGCTGCTCCAAGCCCTGTCCAACCTGGCCTTGGACACTGCCAGGGCTGGAGCAGCCACACTTTCTCTGGGCAACATCTCCCCCTCTTTCCATGGCCCAGGACAGAGAGTCTCCTTCTCCCTGGAGCTGCCCATTGGGCCGGAGCTGGCACCCATGGCAAATCTTTTCGTCTACGTGGTGCTGCACAATGGTGATATGGTGGCTGACTACACCGAGCTCTACGTGGCCAAGTGCTTCCCCAACCAGGTGAGCAGAGCTGGCTTGTCCATGGCCGCCTGCCTTGGGATCCATCCCGCTCCAGGTGCATCGCAGTGTCGCACTCTCTCAACCCATTCCCTGATCCCCAAACCCTCTGAGGAGAGCCCTCCCTACCCGTGGCTTGGTCCTGCCCCTCCCCGGGAGGTGACTCCCCTGTGCCCCGATGTCCCTCTGCAGGTGGAGATGGCATTTTCAGAGGCCAGGGCTCTGCCTGGGGCGGTGGTGAGGCTGCAGCTGGGGGCTGCGCCGGGCTCCCTGTGCGCTGTGCGAGCTGTGGATCGCAGTGTGCTGCTCCTGAAGCCTGAGGCTGAGCTCAGCGCTGAGGCCGTGAGTGCTGGCCCTGCCTGGGGTCCCCCTGCAGCCCCAGGGCCAGCCTGGGCTGGGGCTGGGCTGACACTGGCTTAGGTGTCCCTCACAGGGACCTGGTGCCCCGATGGCACCCAGGCAGCGCCGTGTCCTCTGGAAATGAGGATTTTGCACGTGTTCATTGCCAGGTCTACAAAGCACTGCCCAAATTCAACTACCCCCACAGCATCCAGGATGAACCATCCTGTTACTGGCAGGACTCCAAGATGGAAACCTACAAGTTATTCCAGGTGCAGCTCCTGCCCACCTGGGCCTCCCGGTTCCTCCCCATCCGGGAGCTGCCTGTGCTTTGCTCAGCGGCAGGGAAAGCCACACCTGTGGCAACGGACTTTCCCTCTCCTGCCCAGCCCAGGCTCCTTCTCTACTTGTTTTCTGTAGCCCTGGGACTGCTCACTGCTGGCTATTCCTCCTGCTGGCTGTGGGAGGTGCACAACGTCTGTCTTTTCACAGGGTGCCGCACTGAAGCTCTTCACCAATGCCAAGACTAGGGAAGATTGCATCGAGCCATGGTGGCCCATTGTTGGAAGCCCAGGTCCTTCAGGGGGGCTAGGTGAGCACAGCCCTGGTGCTGAAAAAAGCAGTGAACTGGTGGCCAGCCCTGGCTGTGGTGTCCTCAGGGGGACTTGGAGCCATCCAGAAAATACCCTCAGCATCAAAGAGGATGGAAAAGAAGTTTGGTCACCTTTGTGCTGGCTGCAGGCGAGATCCAGCTGATACCCAAGTTCTGCTCTGCCTTTTCCAGTGCTTGAGGACGAGACCCGTATAGTGGGAGGCAGTATGGTCCCAGGAGTCATGAGAAGGCCCATCCCAGACACGGAGGATCAGGAAGAGCCCCCGGCTCCCCGAACCTACTTCCCAGAGACGTGGCTGTGGGACCTTGTCCCCGTGGGGTGAGTGAGGGCAGTTCCCAAGCACCTGCACGGCAGGGATTTGGGGACTTCAGGACTCCTTCTCCCACAGGGAGAGTGCCAGGCCCCCTGGGATGAGAGCGGCCATGGCGGGGTGCCCCATGATGTTCTCCATGGCGCAGGGAGGGTGGCTCTGCCGAGATGACGGTGACAGTGCCTGACGCCATCACGGACTGGGAGGCTGGGATGTTCTGCATGGCCCCACAGGGCCTGGGGCTGTCCCCTGCTGTCACCCTCACGGCCTTCCAGCCCTTCTTCGTGGAGCTGGCACTGCCCTATGCCGTGGTGCGCCATGAGACCTTCACCCTCAGGGCCAGCGTCTTCAACTACCTGCGCCAGTGCCTGAGGGTGAGCGGGGATGGCAGGGGATACTGGGGTGTGGCAGGGCCTGATGGAGCTGTGGCTGTGCTCACGTTCAGGTGGGGGCTGGGCAGGTGACCCTGGCTCTGGGGTCTGATGGAGCCATGGCTGTGCCCTGCAGGTTCAGGTGACGCTGGCACAGTCGGCGGAGCTGGAAGTGTCACCGGGTGCAGGGGACACCTACAGGCGCTGTGTCTGTGCAGACGAAGCCAAGACCTTCCAGTGGGGCGTGCGAGCCACCAGCTTGGGTACAGAACTGCCACCACCCTGCCCTGCTGCCCGGTGACCCCCTGAGGGGATGGGATGGGATGGGATGGGATGGGATGGGATGGGGTGAGCAGGGAGTGCAGGAACAAACCCCACAGCACTGGGGAAGTTCTCCCTTGCTCCACTCCCACCCCTCCTGGGGACCCCCAGCCCAGTCCAGCCAGCCCCAGCACAATCCCAAGGGGCTGTGCTCAGCTTTGGGGCTCCCTGGGGCCTGAGGGTTTTGTTTGCACCCGCAGGGGAGGTGAACATCACTGTGAGCACTGAGGCCCTGAGCTCCAGCGAGCCCTGTGGCAACGAGCTGCCCCTGGTGCCAGCCCAGGGCCGTGTGGACACTGTGATAAAGCCCCTGCTGGTGCAGGTCAGAGGGTTGTGGAGGAGGGAAATCGGTTGGATTGGGAGCAGGGTGCACAGAGCCCTTGAGGGGTAGCAGGAGAGCAACCTGACATGAAGGCAGGGGTGAGCCAGAGGACAGGGGGACAGGCAGGTCCCTTCTCCTGATCGACTCTGATTCTGCTTCCTCACAGCCCGGGGGGATCCTGGTGGAGAAAGCTCAGAGCTCCCTGCTCTGCCAGGAAGGTAGGACTGGCCAGGGGTTTCCAGCAGTGCAGTGGTGTGTGGGAGAGGTCACAAGGGCCACCAGCCCAGAGGAGCCGAGGACCAGGGTCCCTGGGCAGGAAGGGGGTGGGTGAGGCTGCCAGAGGACAGGCCGGGAGGAGATGGGCATTGCCACTGGCATGACCCTCCATCCCCACAGGTGCTGAAGAAGTCTCCCTCGAGATTCCTGCAAACATCCTGGAGAGCTCCCAGCGTGCCCATGTCACCGTGATGGGTAAGGGACAGGTGGGCGGACCCAGGGGACAGGGTGGCTGCAGAGCTGCACAGATTCAGCAGGACGTGGGAGCAGCCGGAGCTGCCACTGAAGGGGGCACGGGATGCTGGTGGCAGGGGCACAGCTGATGCTGTGTGACATCCTGGCAGGTGACATCCTGGGCAATGCCCTGCAGAACCTGGACCATCTCCTGGCCATGCCCTACGGCTGTGGGGAGCAGAACATGGTTCGCTTTGCCCCCAACATCTACATCCTGCAGTACCTGGAGAAGAGCGGGCAGCTGCTGCCGGACATCCGCGCCAAGGCACAGAGTTTCCTGCAGAGCGGTCAGTGAGACCTTGACCCCCCGCCTGGGAGGGACACCACTGTCCCACAGCCCCTCCCCTAGCACCTGGCTGCCCTGGGATCCTCTGGGCATGGAAGGAGTGCCCTGTGCCCATGTCGTCCCTCAGGGTACCAGCGCGAGCTGCAGTACAAACACGATGACGGCTGCTACAGCGCCTTTGGGAAGAGCGATCACACAGGGAACACCTGGTGAGGGCTCTGCAGCTGCACCCAGGGCTGCTCCTGCCACCCAGGGACCCCCAGCGCTGACCCCCAGCCCTCTGATGTGTTCCTGGCTCCAGGCTGACAGCATTTGTGCTCAAGTCCTTCGGGCAGGCCAGAGCCTACGTGGCCATCGAGGAGCAGCACATCACGGACGCGCTGCGCTGGCTGCGGCAGCACCAGAGAGACAGCGGCTGCTTCCTCAGCGTGGGCAAACTCTTCAACAATGCCCTGCAGGTGGGGCAGGGCAGGGCTGGAAGCCAGAGTGTGCTCTGGGCAGTGGGGATGTCCCTGTGTTGGGGTCACAGCCCGGCTGGAGCTGTGTCCCGCTGTCCCCTTGCAGGGCGGTGTCTCAGATGAGCTCTCGCTCTCGGCGTACGTGACAGCAGCAATGCTGGAGCTGGGGCTGTCCCCCCAGGTGAGGATGGGCCCAGTGTCCCCAGAGGGGCTGAGGGGACAGGGGATGACTGCTGGGACAGGGCTGTGGCCATTCGAGGCCATGTCACAGCCCGAGCTGGGCACAGCTGCTCTCACTGGGCAGTCCCAGGCCCTGGGCTGCCTCCTGACTCTGCTGCCACGGCAGGAGCCGGCGGTGAGCTCAGCCCTGAAGTGCCTGGAGGCTTCTCCCACGGACAACCCCTACAGCCTAGCCCTGCTGGCCTACGTGTTCGGGCTGGCGGGGCTGCGGGAGCAGCAGCAGGCGCAGCTGCAGCGCCTGGCCCAGCACAGCGTCAGCACAGGTACTGCCCAGCCAGGGGCACCGGGGGGCTGTGCCTCCTCCGCCAGGCTCGCCCAGCCCAGCCCGCTGCGGGGGCTGAGCTGGGTCCCCTTCTCCCGCAGAGGGACAGCTCTACTGGCGCAGGAAGGGGAAGGCTCAGGAGGCCTCGGAGCTGTCCTGGGCCGCAGCCGCGCCGGCCGAGGTGGAGATGACGGCCTATGTCCTGCTGGCCTACCTGTCGCAGCCCTCAGTGTCCCCTGCTGACCTGGGCACAGCGTCCCGGATCGTCCGCTGGCTCTGCAAGCAGCAGAACCCCTACGGGGGCTTTGCCTCCACGCAGGTACTGCCCTGGGCTTGGGGCTGCTCCGAACCAGCCCCTCCTGGGAGCCGCGCTCAGGGCTGACCTTGGCCGTGTCCCCGTGCTCAGGACACCGTGGTGGCCCTGCAAGCCCTGGCCAAATACGCCACCCTGACCCACGGCAGCAATGGGGACTTCACGGTGACGGTGACATCGCCCACAGGGACAGCGCGGGACTTTGTGCTGGACAGCAGCAACCGGCTGGTGCTGCAGCAGGCGGCCCTGCCCGAGCTGCCGGGCACCTACAGGCTGCGAGGCCGCGGGCAGGGCTGTGCCCTGGTGCAGGTGGGTACAGCCTGGGCTCCCTGGCCTTGGCCACGGCTCTGTCCCCTCCCTGCCCTCACCCTGTGCTGTCCCCCAGGTGACCCTGCGCTATAACGTGCCCCCCCCTCCCAGCCCTGGGGCATTTGAGCTCCGGGTGAAGACAGAGCCACTGCCAGGCACACAGGACCCCCAGTTCCTTCTCCGGCTCTGGGCACGGTAGGGACTGGGATTGTCCTGGGTTTGGGGGCACAGGAGCAGCCAGGGAGGGAGGGAATCCCCAAGGCCACCCCGGGGCTCTGCCCTTGCAGGTACAGCGGGGATCGTCCTGTGACCAACATGGTTGTCATCGAGGCCAAGCTGCCATCAGGCTACAGCCCTGACAAGAAATCCGTAGTGGAGGTGAGGAGACCCCCAGACCCTCTCTGGGATTGCCTGTCCTACAGGTCCCTGCCCCTCGGGGGCTGTGGGACACGGAGGGACACCTGCTTGGGGTGCTGGGCAGCTGTGGCCTTCCCTGAGCCATGTCCCTCAGCTGAAGCGGCAGAACCTGGTGAAGAAGGTGGAGGTGCAGCCCGACCAGGTGACCATTTACCTGGAGCAGGTGAGATGGGGACAGGAGCCCTGGGCCGTGGAGGTTTCCCCGAGGTTGGTGGCTGCACCTCCCCCCGGTCTGTCTCCACAGCTGAGCAAGGAGGAGGAGAGCTTTTCCTTCCGAGCCCAGCAGGACTTCGTGGTGAGCAACCTCCAGCCGGCCACCGTGTCCCTGTACGACTACTACGAGACAGGTGAGGCCAGCTGGCCATTCCTTGGACACCCTGCTGCCACCCCTGCTGCCACCCTAGGGGCTCCATGGGGTCTGGCTGAGCTCCAGCTAATGAGCTTCAGCTCATTAAGGGAGCAGCTCCTGCCAGGCCCATGGTCAGCACCCTCCCATTGCAGGTGACCGTGTGGATGTGGCCTACACTGCACCTCCCAGCTCAGGTAGGGGCTGAGCCTGCCAGGCCAGGGGTCACCCCACCCTCGGGACCCTGATGGGGACCCTGATAGGGACCCAGCCACCCTGAAGGGCCAAGCTGGGCTGTGCTGAGCCCCGGGGGAGGGAGGGCAGGGAGCGGGGATGGAGGAGCCCAGCCTGGAGCCCTGCACTGGTGGTTGGGGATTTGCTGGGCGGAGGTCAGGGAGGACCCAGGTGTGCAGGCTGGGGGGACAGAGAGGTGCTGTGCCTCTCTGAGGGGCCTCAGCCACCATCAGCCCTGGCCTTCCTCCAGTGCCTCCCTAGAGCTCCCCAGCCGCGGTTTGGGGTCACACAGGGGATGGGACACTGAGCTGCAAGGGATGGGGCTCAGCCAGAGGGCCAGGTGGTGCTGGGGGGTTGTGGGGACTCTGCTCTCACAGGACCCCATTATTCCCTTTTGAAGAGGAGAAAGAAAACCTCTAATCCAGCCTGGAGCCTGGCAGCCCATCCCTGCTCCTGCCCCAGCCAAGGACAGGATGGCCATGGTCCCGACCATGGGGACCTCCATGGGGCAGGAGGTGGCCCAGAGACCCCTGGCAGCAGCACTGGCCCCCAGCAGGGCCCCTCTGGGTGGAGGCACAGCTCCCACCCCCAGGATGTGCAGCCAAGGGGCTCCCGCAGGCCCAAGGCCCCACGCGGCTCCTGCAGCCCCTGGCACTCGCTGGACTGGGCTGAGCAGCCACAGTGGCTTCACAGGGACACCCCAGGGCCACCTCCTGCCACCCCCTGCACAGGGGCTCTGGGGTGCCAGCTCTGGCCTCTCCCCACAGCACCCGAAGGAGACCCACAGCTCCTCCCTCCTGGCCAGGACATCCCTGGCAGGTCCCCACCACCCCTCACCCCCCTGGGAGCCACAGTGCCACCCCAGCCCCCTCCCCAGCACTGACACGGTGCCATTGTCACCCTGAGGGACTCGGGGACACTGTGCAATGCCAGCACAAAGCACAGGTGCCTCCTAGAGAGAAGCTGCTGTCCTCCAGCCCCTGTCCTGGCTCTGAATAAAGACATTTAGTCAAGCTCTTCTTTTCCCTTGGTCTTTGTTCCTTAACTTGTGGGTCCCACCCCAGGAGGGGCTGGGGACAGAGGGGACAGGGTGGGTGGCTGTTGTGGCCTGTGCTGGCTGGGGCAGGAGGTGAAGGTCAGGAGGGTCAATCCCTGTCAGACACAGCCAGGTGGACTGAGAGGGTTGCGCTCTCTTGGCGCGAGCAGATGCTCAGACCCAGCCACCCGTGCCCTCTCTGCCTGTCCCACGGCACACGAGGGGACACGGCAGTGCCAGCACAGGTCCCTCCCTAGCCCAGGTGCAGCACACAGCCCTAGGCAGCCTCCGCCCAGGGTTCAATTCTGCTGCAGCTGCTCTGGGCAGAGGCACCGCTGTCCTGCCACCTCAGGGACAAATGTGGTCCAGGGCTGTCCCCCAGAGCCACAACCTCCCTGGGGACAGCTGGGGCTGCCGTGGATGCTCCTGGATCTCCCCAGGGGCAGTCTCCCAGTGAGACCTGGAGCTGGGGCCCTGCAGGGAGTGTGGGCAGGGGATTGGGGCTGCAGCACTGGGGCCAAGTGAGCCCTCCCTGCCCCGGGGGAGGACACGAGAGGCAGTGTCACAGCAAGGCCCAGATTAAGCAAGGTGTGGCTAAGCCACAGCCCTGTCCCCAGGGCTTCTGAGGTGGCAGTGGGGGACAGCAGCCAGTCCTGTGCCCTGAGCTGAGTCCCTTGCTGGGAACAGAGCTTCTCCCAGCTCACTTGTGGCGCTTTTTCTTCTGCTCTTTGCGCTTCTGAGCCCTCACGTCCTTCTTGAGGCGGCTGTCGACCACCTTGAACTGGCCCTTGACGCCGGGGGGACGGCGCACCCGGGGACCCACGCCCTTCTTGGCCACCAGGTAGGTGACCTGGCGCTTCTCCTTGGCCAGCCCAGCCTTCTTGTAGATGCTGTGGGAGAAGGGGAAAGGTCAGAGTGAGAGCAACTCCTGCTCAAGCAGTTTGGGGTTTGGATAGACACAAACCCAATACTGCGTCCCACCCCTCCTGCGGGCTCTTTGCCCCAGGCTGGGTGACACACAGAGCTGTCCCCAGCCTGTGGCTGCAGGGACACAGCCCCACCAACCAGCCCAGCCCCGCAAGGGAGGAGCTCGATCCTGCCTTGGCCACTCACCGGCGCAGCTGGGCCACCTTCTCCCGCTCCGAGATGTCCACGGTGCTCACCACGGCCTCGGCCTTCTTCTTCATCTGCTCCAGCTTCTTCAGCATCTGAAGGACAGCCAGGGGGGATCAGAGGTGGGACATGGGCATTGGAGAAAGGACAGGGTGTCGGAGGAGGGATGGGGGGATCACAGGACAGAGCCCCTGGGAGGGGATCAGAGCAGCCCTGGGAGCCCAACCCCCACTCACCCTCCGCTTCTTGCGGGCCTTGGCCTCGGCCACCTTCTTGATGGGCCGGGCGTTGATCTCCTTCCAGCGCTGCCGATAGGCCTCCACCGTCTGCTTGTCCACGGGCAGCTGCCGGCGCCGGTGCTGCTTCTCCTCCTCCGTGAACCACTCGGGCAGCTCCCCCTCCTCCTCGTTGTAGGAGTACCTGGGGGGCTCAGGTGAGCTGTGAGCAGGGCAAAGGGGCCTCACTTCCCCTGCCCCCACTGGGGGACACACCCTGCAGCGCCCCAGCCCCGGTACCGGTTGAAGGAGTCGTCGATGAGGTCTCGCCGGGCCTTCTTGGAGGTGGCAATGACAGAGCCGAGGGCCAGGCCCTCTGCATCCAGGAGCCTTTTCACTGTGGGACACAGGAAAGCTTGGCCTGGCTGCAGCCCCAGAGCCAGGGAGCAAGGAACACCCCAGGGAGCACAGCCTGTCCCTGCCCCCATCTTCTGTTCCTCTTCAGGGATTCCCAGGCCTGCTTTCCCGTGTCCCACAGTGCTTCCTGTCCTTCCAGAGGACTCTGCCAGGTCTATCCCTGCCTCCCATGCCTCCAGAGAGACTCCCAGCTCTGCCCTGGGCACCCTGCTCCTGCACAGGGACTCCCATGTCCCCCCACTCACCTGGCTTCTCGATGGGCACCACCTCGAAGCCACAGGGCTCGACATGTCCTCGCCTCCTCCCCACTGGTACCAGTGGCCTGTGAGAGGAGCAGGCGGGGCTGGTGTCTCTCAGCTCTCCAGGACCGTGGAGCTGGGGAAGACACCCAGAGCCCTCTCAGCCCTCACCTCTCGTCATCACTGCTGCTGTCATCGTCACTGCTCTGCTCCTCCTGGGCTTCACTGGTGTCAGGGGCTGTGGCTGCTGCAGCAGCGCTGGGCTCAGCTGGAGCATCTTCCTCTTCCTGGGCCTCTTTCTTCTTCTTCTGCCCTTTCTTTGTTGTTCTGTCTGGGAATCGCAATCACTGGGTGAGAAGGGGCTGAGGCAGACCCTGCCAGAGACCCCTCCTCTAGAGATCCTGCTCATTAACACTGCACTAATGACAGCTCGTTAATGACACAGACTGGGAACAGCCCCTGGTCTAGTGAGAGGTGTCCCCGCTAAAGAAAGGCGTGGAATTGGATACTCCTTAAGGTCCCTCCCAACCCAAACCATTCCATGCTGCTGGTCAGGGCAGCATCCCCATTGTGGCTGGTGGCCCAGACTGGGCTGTGGGACTGTCCCTTTGTGTCCCCTCACCTGTCCGAGCCTCGCGCTGCCTCTCTGCCAACATCTGGGCCTGCCCCAGCTCCAGCTCCTCATCCGCATCATCCTCGATGCCAGCGAAGGCATCCTGGGATAGGGACAGTGGGTCAGCACCAGGACAGGGATAGGGACAGTGGGTCAGCACCAGGACAGGCCCAGCGAGCTGCTGGGGTCAAGGCTGCTCCATCCTTCCTGTGCCAGGAGTGGGACTCACCTTCCCAAACCACAGGCTGGCCTGGCGCTCCTCCAGCACTGCCTTCTCCTCCAGGGGTACCAGCAGGGGATTCTCCTCTTCCTGCCCTTCCTCCTCCTCCTCCTCTTTCTTCTGCTTGACCTTTGCCCTGCAACAGGAGCAGCAGGATCAACGTCCCCAGCCAGGACGGGCTGTTCCCACTGCTGGATCCCGGAGCTGCTCCCAGGGCAGCCCCTGCCCCAGGAGGTCTCTCCCCCTCACCTCTTCCCGCTCTGCTCCCGCCGCTCCCGCTCCAGCTTCCTCTGCCGGGCCTCGATCTCCAGCAGCTCCTCCGGGTCTAGGTCACTGGCCAGGGACACGTCGTCCTCTTCATCGTGATCCGACACGCAAATGTCATCGTCCCCAGGGCCCATCTCCAGCAGGGCGTCAGCCGAGGCCATGTCCCCCCGGGACAGCTCATCCAGCAGCTGCAGCACGAGACCCTTCGACACGAGTGACACGAGTGACACAAGTCACAGAGTCCCAAGCCAGGCCCTGTCCCACCCTGCTGGAGCTCCCCCCACACACCGGGGTCCTGTGGATGCTCCTCAGGGAGAACATGCTGGTGTCACCATCGTCAGCGATGGACACCCCGGGCAGGTCCATCTTCAGCTCCACACGCTCCCGCTGCTTCCGCTGCTCCTTCAGGATCTTCTTCTTCTTTCTGGAGGAAGCAAAGGGATGAGGCCACACTGTCCCCTCCCCACACAAACATCCCAGAGGCTCAGCCACTGCCACAGCAGTGCCACCCCCTGTGAGGGGTCCCCAGCGCTGGGACAGCCTAGAACAGCCACTCCAGCTGCTTGGAAGAGCAGAGGAGCCCAAGGACCTCAAACCCACAAACTGCCTGCTGGCAGAGGGACAGACTTGGACACAACCACCCTCTGTCCCCACAGCTGCAGCCCCCATCTCTCCTCCTCTTTCTACCTCTTCAGCTCTGCCAGTTCCTTGGCCTTCAGCTCTGCCAATGCCAGCTCCACCTCCTCTTCCTCCTTCTTCTCCTCAGCCTCCTCAGCAGCTGCAGCTTTTGCCTCCATCTTCTCCTTCTTCTCCTCCTCCCTGCCCTCCTCCTCCTCATCGGAGCTCAGGCTGCCAAAAGGAAGGAGCTCTGCTGGGGACAGCCCCATCGCAGCCTGGGGACAGCCACATCCCAGCCTGGGGACAGTTCCATCCCAGCCTGGGGACAGCCCCACTCCCTGGTCCTACTTGATATCCAGCTCCTTCGCCTGCTCCTTCAGCTTCTTGGCCAGGAACCGCCGCAGCTTTGTCCTCCAGTTCAGCAGGGCCCTGGGTGGGGTGGCAGCTGTAAGGGACAGCCAGCAGGCCCAGCTGGGGGGTGTGGCTGTCCCCAGGCCCAGCTAGGCAGTGTGGCTGTCCCAGTGTCCCCCAGCACCTGAGCTCCTTGCGGCCCAGCACTCGGATGTCCCTGCAGCACTGGCGCAGCTCCTCCGTGGTGGAGCTGTGGTTCTCCAGCTCTCCGTTCCCCAGCGTGATCTGGCACAGGGAAAGGGATTTAAATCCCAGCCTCCCCTCCACAGGACAGGGACAGGGAGCCATCCCAGGAACACACCTCGTTGGCCTTGGAGAGGAAGTCCACGGGGTTGGGGGCCTTGAGGAAGTCCATGAGGGTGAAGCGGTGGTACAGGGTGGTGTCACCCTCGGCGTAGCCTTCGGCCTGGGGGCAGAAGGGGCTGTGGGACACAGGGCAGGGCACAGACAGGCAGCTGCCAGCAGCCCTGAGGGGTGGATGGGGTCACCCAGCTCATGCCTTGCTGCAGTGCCCACCTAAACCTGCCTGAAGGTGGCACTTGATGATCTTAGAGATCTTAACGTGAGTTGGGACAAGCCACCAGCTGCAGCCCAAGAGCAGATTCCAGTGGCACCTCAGACACAAGAGCTGACAATGATGAGTTCGTGTCAGCTCCACGTCCAGCTGAGGCCACCTGACACAGATTCACTGTCCCTAAGCCACCTGAGAGAGACACAAATCCTGTGCCCAACCCCTGTAGGGTTTAACTGACCCAGCCCCAGCCTCACAATCCACACTTCAGCGCTGCCTACATTTTAGGGGTGAAAACTTCCCCCCAACCGGCTCTTCCAAGACTTCCCACGTCCAGATCTTTCATTCTCCTGAACAATTTTGGTTATTACAACTTCTTCTGGCCCAGTCCCATTTGT
Source organism: Grantiella picta (assembly GCA_013397955.1). Lineage (NCBI taxonomy): Eukaryota > Metazoa > Chordata > Aves > Passeriformes > Meliphagidae > Grantiella > Grantiella picta. Next base: position 104,007 of record VZRM01008890.1, on the reverse strand, counting down.
GCCTGGCCTTGCTCATACCTTGGGCTTCTTTTTGCTGACCAGCTCACTGACAGACTTGGTGGGAACCTCCACATCCTTGAAGGCATATTTGGGGTCAAAGAACTTGCTGTCGATTTTGTCTGGAGCCTGATAACCTGGGATGGAGAAATCGGAGCCATGAGAGCCATTCCTGCCAGGACAGAGGGACCAGAGCCACCCAGAATGCAGGAATCAGAGCCATGAGAGCCATTCCTCTTGAGATGGAGGAATCAGAGCCATTTCTCTGGGGAGAGGGGGATCAGAACCATTCCTCCATCCCAGGAGCAATCAGAACCATCACCACCATTCCTCCTGGGGTGGAGGAATCAGAGCCATTCCTTCCCAGGACAGAGGAGTCAAGAGCCACCAGGGCCATTCCTCCTGGGATGAAGGAATCAGAACCGTTGCTCCCAGGGTGGAGAAATCAGAGACACCAGCACTTTCCCAACCCAAACCTAGCTGCTCCAGGCCCCCCACACCACTCACCCTGGCACACCACAAAGATCTCGGCAGACTCATTGCGGGAGGCCTGGGGCTTGGTGGCCTGGACCTTCTGGAAGAACTGCTGGAAGATCCACAGCAAGGGCTGGTAGTCCCGGGAACGGAAAACCTTGGTGATGAACCAGCCTCCCTTGCACAGGAACTCACAGGCCAGTTTCAGGGCCATGAGGGTCAGGTTGGCTGCAACACGAGAGAAAAAGGAGTGAGGGAGTGAGAGAGTGACTCTTCCCTAAGGGGAGTGGGGAGGGGCTGGGATGGGTTTCCTAGAGCAGCTGAATCTTTCCCTGAGAAGGTGGGGCTGACGTGTCCCCATCCCTACAAGGCTCCAAGGCCAGGTTAGACAGGGCCTGGAACACCCTGGGATAATGGAAGTTATCCCTGCCCATGGTTGGACTGGATTGGCTTTAGGGTTCCTCCCAGCCCAAACCAGTCTGGAATTCTCGAAGAGCACTGAGACGTCCCTGCCGCTGCTGTGTCCCCAAGCTGCCCCACCCTGCGAGTAGGCGTCGTGCACCCAGCTGGCTCCCACGTTGGGCGCTCCATCGTTCAGCACCACATCCACCTTCCACGTCTGCAGCTCCTTGCGCAGGGCCTGGGGGACAGGGACACCCGTCTGTCCCACCAGCCCTTTGCCATGACCCTCCCGTCCCCACAGGGGACCTGCAGAGCCACAGGCCAGTGGGTGGCACTTGGGACAGTACCTGGCGGCACTTCTCAGTGGTGATGTCCTCCTGCAGCGTCACCACGTTGGGAATGGGCTTGATGGGCACCAAATCCACCCCTGGTTGAAGAAAGACACCAAAAACCCCTCAAAAGGTGGTTTTCCCACCCACCTGTTCCTCCTCCAGGATCCCCAGCCCAGGATCCCCTTCCTCTGTCACATCCAGGGACAGTCGCCATCCCCAGCTCCTGCCAAATGCCATCACTCACCAATGATCAGGCTGGACACCGGCATGAATTTGGAAGCCACCTGAAGCCTGGGAAGAACAGAGAGACACAAGGCTGCAGCAGGATCCCAAGAGAGCCCTCAGCCCTGGATTGTGCTCCCAAGGTCTGGGATCGAACACAGAGACACAACAAGGAACACACAAGGCACAGCGACAGTGTCCCAGGCCAGCTGGTGGCACTGGGGGAAGCCTGTCCCCACTCACCACCCGCCAGGGGCTGCACACAGGTCGAGCAGAGCCCGGGCCTTCTGCAGAAACTGGAATTTGCGGTTGAGCTGGAGCAGCTTGAAGGAGGAGCGGGAGCGGAAGCCTGGGGGGGAACAGGGGGTTATTGGGGCGACAGGGAGCGCAGCCCCCCTGTCCCCAGCACCGGGCAGGGACCTCACCCGTCTCCTTGGCCAGGTGGTAGAACTTGTCCCGCCGGCTCTTGCCCAGTTTGCTTTTCTTGCCCATGGCGGCGGTGGGGCAGCCCCTCGGGGGGGCTGGGATGTGCTGTCAGCCAAGGGCTTGGGCCTGGGGTGGAGAACAGGGCTGAGGGGCAGCCGGGGGTAGCCAGGGCTCCGCAGGAGAGCTCCGGCCCCCCTCAGTGCTCCCCCAGGGCCCTCCTCCCCTCAGTGCCCCCCTGAATTCACCCCCAGGGCTCTCTCAGTGCCCTTCCAATGCCACCCACCGAGCTCCCGCACTGTGCTCCCGGTCCCGCACTCACTCTCCCCTTAGCGCGTCCTCAGCATCCTCAGCGCT
>VZRM01008890.1:80404-94163 GCA_013397955.1 Grantiella picta | reverse complement strand
CCCTCCCTGAGCTCCAGGATGGACAGAAACCCCTCCCAGCCCCTCCCTGAGCTCCAGGATGGACAGAAACCCCTCCCAGCCCCTCGCTCTGCCCAGCCCCCAGCACCACCACCAGGTTCTCCACTGACCCATGTCCCCAACTGCCACACCCGTGTTTCTGAACTCCTCCAGGGATGGGGACTCCACCACCGTCCTGGGCAGCTGTGCCAGGGCTGGACAATCCTTTCCATGAAGAAATCTTTCCCAACGTCCAACACAAAACCTCCCTAGCAAGAGTTCCCCTTTACCTTGAGGTCTCTCCTCTGGGATTTGATCCATTCCTGGATGAAATCCTGGGGGTTGTTGCTGAAGCTCAGCATGAAATCCCTCTGCGTCTTCAGCTGGTTGATGGACTCGATGGTCTCATGGATCTAGGGAGGTGACCGGGGTCAGAGAAGCTGTGTCCCCATAGGGGTCAGAGAAGCTGTGTCCCCATTGGGGTCAGAGAAGCTGTGTCCCCATAGGGGTCAGAGAAGCTGTGTCCCCATAGGGGTCAGAGGAGTGGTGTCCCCATAAGGGTCAGAGAAGCTGTGTCCCCATAGGGGTCAGAGGAGTGGTGTCCCCATTGGGGTCAGAGAAGCTGTGTCCCCATAAGGGTCAGAGAAGCTGTGTCCCCATAGGGGTCAGAGGAGTGGTGTCCCCATTGGGGTCAGAGAAGCTGTGTCCCCATAGGGGTCAGAGAAGCTGTGTCCCCATAGGGGTCAGAGGAGTGGTGTCCCCATAAGGGTCAGAGAAGCTGTGTCCCCATAGGGGTCAGAGGAGTGGTGTCCCCATAAGGGTCAGAGGGGCTGTGTCCCCATAGGACACAGCAGTCCCAGCCTGCAGGGCTGTCCCCTGGCAGCGTTCCCTGGCAGTGCCCCCTCCCACCTTGGCATCCAGGGAGGCGATTTCCTGCTGGTTGGTGGTGGAGGCCAGGAAATTGCTCATCTGGGCTTTCAGGGGATCGTCCACCTCCACATCGATGTCGTAGCAGGCTGTCTTCTTCTGGTCATTGGGGTCCACACTGCGGGAGGGCGTTGGGGGGACCTGCTGAGCCCCACCCTGCTGGGGGGTGGATGGACCCCAACAGCAACACCAGTGCCCCAAGCAGCCCCAAATTTGGTGGTTCTTCCTCTCCCAGCAAGATTTTTGCTTGCTGGTCCTTTGAGCTGGAGATCTCAGAGCCCAAAGGGAACACTGCCTGGCCTGTGGAGCCCCCCAGCCCTACAGGCATTCCCCATCCCACTCCCCACCCTACAGAGACCCCGGCCCTAGGGGACAGTGCCTGACCCAATACCCACCCCATGGAGCCCCCAGCACTACAGACACTGCCCATCTCACTCCCCATCCCACAGACTGCCCCAGTCCCAGGGACACTGCCCAGCCCACTCTCCACCCTACATGAGCACCCCTGGTCCCAAGGACACTGACTACTCTCCACCCTACAAAATCCCCACAGTCCTGGGGACACTGCCCACCCCATGGAGCTTCCCAGTCCTGGAAAATGGACCAGTCCCCACCCCGTGGACCCCCCTGGGACACTGCCCACCCGGTGCCCACCCAGAGAGACCCCCAGGGACAGTCCCCACCCCGTGCCCCACCTGATGGTGTGGTTGATGATGATGGGGTCAGGGTGCTGCAGGAGCCCTGCCAGTTTCATGGGGATCTCGGAGAAGCGCATGCGGACACAGTTGAAGATCTGGGGGCAAAGCAGAGCCTTTGGCACCCATGGCACAACCTCCTGCCCCCCGTGCAGCCCACTGGGGCACCGGCTGCAAGCCAGAGCCCGGGGAAGGGGCACAAATGGAGCCTGGAGGGGCTGTGGCAGGAGGGAAGAGGCTTTTCCCAGCGGGATTATAAGGAATGCGGGAGTACCTGGCGAAAGTAGCGGTTGCAGTTGATGAACTCCTTCTCGTGGCTGTCCTGCAGTTTGTTGTGTTTGATGTAGAGCCACAGGGCCTGCATGATGCTGGCCCTGGTCTGGGTATGCACTCCCAGCAGCCGCGCCAGCCGCGGGTCCAGCTTGTACTGCGGGGGCTGCGGGGACAGCAGGGCCAGCCAGGGATGAGCCAGGATGGGAAAGCCTATGGATCTGAGTCCAATCTCTGCCCCAGCCCAGAGCACTGAGCGTGCAGCTCCTCAGACACCCCCAGGGATGGGGACTTCACCACTCCCTGGGCAGCCTATCCCAGTTTTTAACTCGCTTTCCATGGAGAAGCTCCTCCTGATGCCCAAAGAGGCACTCAGAGGTGTCCCACACAGCTCCTGTGTCACTGCAGGTCTGTGCTCCTGTGCTCCTCTTGATTCTTGCATTCTCCCAAACTTCATCCATGGCCCTATCCCAGTTTTTACCTCCCTTTCCATGGAGACATTTCTCCTGATGCCCAAAGAACAGGGAAGCTCTTCTGTCTGGCCTTCGGGAGTGTCCCCCACAGCCCATTTCACCGTGGGTCTGTGCCCAGAGCTCCCAGAGCTCCCTGTGATCCCTAAATCCCCAAACCCTGTCCCAGGCCATCCCAGCCCTGTGCCCAGGTGGCCCCAGGCTGTACCTGGTGGTCCAGCATCAGCAGCAGGGTGCACTTCACATTGACATCCCCAGGGCGCTTCACCTGGAAGCCATCGGTCTCCTGGGTCGTGGGCATCCGGTGCCACTGTGGGGACAGGGGACACTGCTCAGGCCAGGGCCAGGGCCAGGGCCGCCACCTGGAGCCGGGGCTCTGCCAGGCAGCTCCCATCCCAGCTCAGAGCCTTCCCAGTCCGCGCCACGCTGGGATGGATCAGCACTGGGATGGCCTGGGGCACTTCCAGCCCTCGGCGTCCAGAGCTCCCACAGCTCCGGGAGCGATCCTGCCTCAGCCCCTCAGGCAATGTGCACCAGAGCTGCTCTGAAATTCCCCTGGGAAAGGGATTCAGCCTCTCCACAGAATGTCCCACGGAAAAAACCCAAGCTGGGAGCAGGGAGAGTTCCAGGCAGGAGCATCCAGAAAAGCTCTGATCCCGCTCCTGGGCACTGCTCAAAGCCCTAAGGACTCTTCAGCTCAGGGATAGGCAGGAGGGCAAATCCGTCCTGCCACATGGCACTGGGAAGTTGGGATGAGCATCCCGTGGGATCAGCACCCGCGTGGGGATGGATTTGTGCCAGTCTGGGGGCCCTGAGCTGCCCCTGGAGCCACATCCTTGTCCCTCACAGCCCACAACCCCAGCTTGGGGTGTGAGGGGCAGAGCTGAGCTGCGCTAGGGAAGAAAATGCATCCCCCTAAACTTGAGCTGAGACAGCAGAATAGTGCGGTGCCCCGGGAGGGCGTGGCGCTGCCCCCAGCACCCAAAACCTGCTCAGCCCTCTCTTCCAGCAGGACAGGCCCTGGGCTGGGGGCTGAGCATCCAGAGGGAGAGCAGCAGGGCCACGGCCCCATTCCCAACGGGATCCCTTCCTTCCCAGCTCACCTCCACCAGGTGATTGTCTGGCCCATAGAGCTCCTTGTCCAGCTCGATGACGAGGCTCTTGAAGAAGGAGGAGAACTTCCTCTTCTGCTTGCTGGGCTGCAGACAGGGAGAGATTCCTGATCCCAAATCTACCCCACATCCCAGAGCGGGGCTGGGGCTGCCCTAGCTGAGCTTTGAGCACAGCACCAGTGCTCCCAGCACCTCCTCATCCTTCTGGGTGATCCTGATGGAGCAGAGTTCCTCCCACCAACACCTCAGCCCTCCTGGATCCTGATGGAGCAGAGTTCCTCCCCCCATGCCCCCATCCCTGCAGGATCCTCACATCCTCCAGCAGTTTGCCCTCCACACGGAGCTCCCAGGAGGCCACACGCTCCCCGCCCTCTCCTTCCTCCTTGGCTGGGGTGAAGGTGTTGGAGATGTAAATCCTGAGCTTCCGCTTTTGCTGTGGAATGGGAACAGAGAGGGGGATGGATGGAGTCAGAGGGGACTGCCGCACCCATTTCCATGTCAGGATGAGACGAAATGGCCTCAGAGGATGTTTGGATTGGCTATTAGGGAAAACTTCTCTCCAGAAAGGGTTACCAAACATTGGAATGGGCTCCCCAGGGCAGAGGTGGAGTCACCATCCCTGCAAGTATCCAAAAAACCTGTGGATATTCCACCTGGGGACATGGCTTAGTGTGATGGTTGGACTTGACCACCGTAGAGGATTTTTCCAACCTTAAGGATCCCACGATTCCATGAATCCATGACTTCCTGCCCCCCACTCACCGTCAGAGGTTTCTTGATGGCCTCCTGGATCTCCATCCTCTTGCGAGCGATGGTTTGGTCCAGTTTGCGCTCGAAGGCCAGGAGGTCCATGTAAGCCTGGGATTCTGGGACCAGCTCCCGGATCTGGACACAGGAATGGTCATTCCCAGCGTGCTGGGATGGCCTGGATCCCCTCCAGCAGCTGGGGAGGCACCAGGTGACAAGTCCAGCACCGAGTTCTCATTTTAAACCCAGCCTGGAGCCCTGCAAAGCTCTGCCCAGACTAGTGTGGAGCTTGAGGCTGCTCCCAGCAGCATTCCCAGTGTCCCAGCATGGAATGAACCCCTGGATTGTCAGGAGGGACTCTGAGGGACCTCCTGAGATCTCCACTCCACCCCATTCCTGCTCCTTGCTTGCTCAGAGTCCAACCCACCCCAACCCTATCCTGTCACACCAGAGGGAGAGAGAAATATTCCAGGTTGGATAGGGATTGAACAGAAATTCCCAGTGGGCAGGAGGGAACTCAGGGAGATGCTCCCTTTGTGGGGATTCCCCACCCCTGCAGCAGCTCTGTCCCCTGTGCTGAGGTGACACTCACCCTCTGTGGCAGCACCTTGTCAGCCATCTTCCTTCTCTTCACCCTGGAAAACAGGGAAAAATGCAGCTCTCCCAGGATATCCTGCTGCCTGCCCCGTGTGGGGATGGATATTGGGAAAAGCCTCTTCCCCCAGAGGGTGCTGGCACTGCCCAGGCTCCCCAGGGAATGGGCACAGCCTGAGGCTGCCAGAGCTCCAGGAGAGTTTGGACAGCACTGCCAGGGATGGACAGGGTGGGATTGTTGGGGTGTCTGGGCAGGGCTGGGGTTGGACTGGATGATCCCTGTGGATCCATTTCCACTCAGAAGAGTCCTAATGACTCCAGGGGAGTATGTATGTTCCTGATACCAGGGAAGGAAATCCAGGCCTTCTTTCCCTGCTCCACAACTGGTGATAACAAGGCAAAGCCAGGGCTGCAGGACAGAATTCCCAAATTTCCTCTCAGGAAACAGCCATCCCATTGTCCCAGTGCTCCAAACCAAAGCCACTGCCAGAAACTCCCTTAAACCAAACTCAAACCAACCCTGCTATGGTGGGACTGAAATCCTGGGAAAATGCAGCTCAGCTGGATTTAATCCTGCCTAGTGCAGATTCCCATCATCCCAAGCCATTCCCAGAGCCCACCAAGGCACAGCAGGGAATGCTCTTCTCCTGTTTTCCTGCACGGGAGATGGGGCAGAACCCAGCACAGGGAATTCCTGTTCCCCAGCTGCACACGGAACAGCAGGATCACACATGTATGAACAGCAGGATCACACAGGTGTGAACAGCAGGATCACACATGCATGAACAGCAGGATCACACATGTATGAACAGCAGGATCACACATGCATGAACAGCAGGATCACACATGTATGAACAGCAGGATCACACTCATGAACAGCAGGATCACACATGCATGAACAGCAGGATCACACATGCATGAACAGCAGGATCACACATGCATGAACAGCAGGATCACACATGTGGCTGCTGCTGCTGCCATCCCAAGGGTCCAGGGCACACTGGATACCTCAGGAGGACACTCAAGGACAAGTCCGAGCCTCCCTTGGAGCGATTCCCGCCCCATCCAACCCCTCCGGCCTGCAAGGTCTGGATACCCCGGAGCAGCTGGCAGCTCCTAATCCCTTGATCCACCGGCAGGGAGCAGGGAATGCCTGGCCAGCAGAGCCTGGCTGATTCCAGACCCCAGTGCCATCCCTGGGGGTGCCAGGCTGCTCCTTGACCCCAGTCCCCAGCTCGTTCCAGCTGTGCAGCTGGCTGGGATGCTCCGGAAGGATCACGGAGCCAAGGGAGCTGCCAGGGAAGGGAATGGGACCTGAGCAGCCACGAGCACCACGGGATCCTGCCTGGAGATTCCAGGGATCAAGAAGCCCTCATTGAAAGGGATCAGCAGGGCTGTGAACCAGCGAGGAGCTGCTGGCAGAGCCCCAGCAGAGTCCTGCCCTGACTGCAGCTCCAGGGAGCATTCCTGAAATCTGCCAGCCCCATCCTGCCCTTCCAGCCATGTCTGAGCCACTAGGGACCCCTGGGAGGAGGAGGAAGACCCCCAGGAACTGCTGTTGGGACACCGAGAGGCTGTTTGGTTCCTGGTGTGGAGATCAGAGCCAGGCGAAGCTGCAAACTGAGGCATCTCTGTTCCCATCCCAAAACATCCCAAAACATCCCATTCCTGAACTCTGGCAGGTGCCAGGCTGGATGAAAACCCTGCTGGTTCCCCGCTGTGCAGCAGGCCAAGGGCTGTGGTACCCTGCATGATGTGCCACTTGTCACACACTTGTGTGGGGACCTGGAGAGGCTTTGGGGTCTTAAAGAGAGTCAAACACTGCCTGAACACAGCCCTGGGATCTCTGTCCTTAATGGAATTACATCCATCTTTTTATAGCTCTCTGTCTGCTGTGATCTTTCATTTATATCTACGTTTATATTATATAGCACTTATATGGATATTTCCAAAGTAGGGCGCTCTGGAGAAGTTCCCCATCGGAAGATCGTGGTGGGAATGAGTTCCTGTGCCTGGTTGGAACAGAGCAGCTCCTGGCTGCAGCTCGGATGCAGAACATGAGGTATGACGCACTGGGTTCATTGGGAAGCAGCGCTGCAGCTTCCTTTCAGCATGGATTGGTGTGCTGATCCTGGCAATATTCAAGGACAGGGCTTGGAGCAGCCTGGGACAGGGGAAGGTGCGCTGCCCATGGTGGGGCTGACGCTGGATGGGCTTTAAGGTCCTTCCACCCCAACCATTCCGGGATTTTCTGAAGTGCAGCCAGGACCCAGCAGCGCAGCCCACCCTCCCAGGGAATCCCTCCTGGCATGGGACACTGCGGCCCTTACCCTCTCCTGGGGGTGGCCATGGCAGGCTGTGCCTGGGGGGTCAGCAGGCGCTTCCTGAAGGGATCCATCATGGCCTGGGGCAGGCCTGGCCTCAGCGGGGTCGCTGCTCCGTACGGGGGAGCTCCGGGGGGTCCCACCTGCAGCCCTGCCATGGGCATCCTGCTGCCAGGGGGCATCCCGGGCCGCTGCTGGAAAACAGGGAGACAAGGGGTTAAACACGGCCCTGCACCGGGCATGGCCTCGAAGGGACAGTGCCATCCAACCTCCATCCAGCCTCGGTGCCACCTCCTCCCCGAGGGTGAATCCTGGGACAGGGCAGGGAGCAGGGAGTGCCAGTTGGAGCTGCAGGAAGTGATGGGAGAGCAGGACAAGAAGTCATGGAGTGCAGGGAAGCCTGGCCTGGAGCTGTGGAGCCCAAGTCCCACTGGTGGCCCTGTGCCACCACCCCAGAGCTGGAGCAGCATGAGGACACAGCCAGCAAAGTCCCCACCCCAGGGACATCTGGGGTTCCTCTCTGGGAAGCAGCACTGGAGGGAGGAGCAGGCCAATCCCACTTCCTACCAGAGGCAGGAAGGGAGGGAGGGATGGAGGAGCAGGAGCTCCCCCCAGCCAGCAGGCAGCTCCAGCCCTTCCCCTTGCAGGGACACACAGGGAATTCGGGAGTCACCACACAACTCCAGTCCCAGCCCTGGCAGCCCCTCTGCACCCAGAGTGGTGATCTGGCAGCACCCATGGTGCCTCTCAGGTGCCACTGCAGCTTGCAGCCCCCCACAACCCAAGAGCCACTGCCCTGCTCCTCCCTGCTCCACCTGATCCAGCAGCTTCCCGGGATCCTTTGATCCTCAGCTCCCCCTGCCAAGGTGGGAGGCTGGGAGAGCCACTGAGCCAGCAGAGCAACATTTCTGTTCTGCCTCAGGCTCCTGACAAGCCAGGACATCCCACAGCCCTGCAGGGCAGGGAGCCAAGGAAACACCTCATTCCTGCACACAGGGATCCATCTGGGAGCAAAGCCTGGATGCAGGGGGGCTGGGAACATGGGATACAGCCGGCCTGTCCTCCGCAGCTCTCAGAGCTGCAACAGGGGTTGGTTTGATGGAGCTGGAGCCAAAACACCTCCCGAAAAAACACCCCCACCTCTGTGAAAAGCTGATAAACACAAACCCAAGAGTCTGAGCTGCTGCCGGTGCCTCTGGCAGCGGGAGATCCCGACAGAAGTGTACTCCAGCCGGGATCAGGGCAGCAGCAGGGCCCCAGGATTAGCACTGCACGTGGAAGCTCCAAACCCCCCAGGCCCAGGCTGAGCCCATTACACAAGGAACACAACCACTCTCGGCTCCAGCAGCCTTTGAAGCAGCAGCTCCAGCGCCTGGGCTCTGACCTGCCCCTGCCCCAGGGCTTCAGGCTCCTTTTTACTCCTCCCAGCTCCCAGATGTTCCTCTCCTCTCCCTTCTCCCCCTCCTCTCCTCCCGCTCAGCCCCATTTGCGCAACTCCTCGTGACTCTGGCAGCAGCACGAGGGTGAGCAGGGCCAGCAGCCCCTTTTTGTGCCAAAACCACAAGGCTGGGGCCCAGTTTCTTTGGGTTTATCAAGAAATCCGTTGTGGCAGGGCTGGGAGGACCAACCCCCTGTGTAACATGACAAACCACGGTAAATACTGAAATATTGCTTGGCAGTTCAGCTCCAGCAGGGGCCGTGTGACCCCTGAGTAACCCAAACCTGCACTGACTCACCTGCCAGGGCTTCTGGAGAGCAGAGAAACCCCCAGAGGGAGCTGGGGAACTTTGAACTTGAGATTCCTGGGCCCCAAGAGCAGCTCAGAGCAGAGCCCAGGCTGGAAGCAGAGCCTGCATTCCCTGGAGCCACCAGGAGCAGGAGATGGCTCTCAGGGGAGCCCTGCCCTGGGTGCTTCTCAGTGCCACGGGAAGGTTTGGAAGGCCAGGGAGGTTCCAGAGCCACACAGACATTCCCTGACCTGGGAATGCTGTCGGGAGCTTGCCTGGAGCTGGCACTGCCATGCCCGGCTCGTTCTTGTGCCAGGGCAGCCCTGAGGTTTCTTGCACCTCCCTCTGCCACTGCACAGAGCACATTTTGGATCTATCCCTGAAATGAGAGTTTTGGAGGTTCAGAGAGTCTTTGCCAGCTCCACATCCTTGGGCAAAGTCCCCTGTGTGTCATCTGCTCATTACAGGGCTCCTTTGAGACAATTCCATTGGCAGGGAGAGGTTCAGCAAAAGGACACATGGATTTGTTACACTTCAACTTCAGCACCACCTCCCAAACCAGCTGCCGGGGGAGCGACTTCCAGCCCAGCAGGGACCCACACTGGATCACTTGGATGAGCAATGAAGGGAGGGCAGAACCCTCCACACGGGTTTTTCCTCTCGGTTCATCCTCAGGATTTTCAAATTTCCAACCGAGAAGCCTCTTGGCTCAACCAGTCACCAGTGTCTGGGGCAGCCTTGCCTCCAAACCCATCTCACCCGAGCCCAGCCTGAAACCTCCAGCCACGCCAGGAAGCAGCACCACAGCCCCGGGGTGAAACCAGTCTCCAGCCCCTTCTGGAAAGCTTGGCAACTCCCAGGATGCAGAGGGCTTCAGCTCAGGGAATTTGATGAAGCCAGCTCGAAGCAAGAGCTCAGTGCTGCCCAGCACCCCCAGGTCCCGCCCTGTCCCCTCCCCTGCGAGGGGCGGACAAAGGGCGAACCCTGCGCTAGGAACAGCCTGGATCCCAGCCTGGATCGCAGCCAGCCTTCCCTGCGGAGCCTCTGGACAGCCAACAGCTCGTGGCTGCTCCCTGCCAGGGCCCGGCAGAGGGATGGGGCTGCGGTGGGGTTCATCCCAGGCCACCGCACAGCCCACGGCTCTGGGGCAGCTCTGTTCCGTCAGCCCCGGCTGAATCCAACGGGAGGCTGGGAGGAATCCTGAGGGACGTTTGCTGGCATGGCAGGAGCCTCTGAGCCTGCCAAAGGCCTCTTCTTGAGGAAGGGCAGCCCAGAAATCAGGGGCTGGTAGCAGGAAGGAGAAGCAATAAATCCCAGGATGGATCTGCAGGGAGAAACTGGGCTGGAAAGAGAACTTGAGGCAAAGCAGGGATTGTGCAAACAGCTCTGGAGCCTCTTCATCTCCCTTCCAAGATCCTGGCTCTTCCCTGCATGTCGGCAGTGAGGGGGGAAGGCTCCTCCCCACCCATCCCGTCCTGCTCCATGATCCAGCTCTGTGCACACTAGCAGGGATTCAGGGAGCTGGAGCCCACAGCCATCCTCGCCTGGGGCTCTGGGAGCACAGCCTGGCCCAGCACCAAGAGCTCTTCCTGCAAGTTCCTCCCCTCGTGCCCAGGCAGCAGCACTTCCCACTGGGATACAGAAACAATCCCTGTTCAAATAGGATTCCAGCTCCCCAGCGGGTTGGGCTCAAGGAGAGCTCTGCTGCCCAGGGCTTTGCGTGGATTTGGATCAGCTGAGCCCCCAGCACACCCCAGAAGGGTGATTTTCCCCTTTGTTCCTCCTTATCTGAGAGCAAATCCCTCTTGGGAAGGTGCCAGGGAGAGCCTGGGTTGGTGCTGGCACCGACCTTGAGCTGGGAGGTGCTGCTGGGATGGAGATGCTGCCGCAGCTCCCTGCAAACCCCCTAACGCCCCCACACTTGGAAAAGCTCCGTGTTTGACACAGGAGGAGCTCTGGGAGCCTGATCGGAGCTGAAAACCGGACATGAGGAAGTGGTAAATCAAAGGGAGAAGGGCAAGGCACAGGCACAGCCTCCGGCAGATCCAAGACACATCCTGGAATGTCTCCAGCAGCAGCAGCAGAGCTGTCTGGGCTGGACAAACCAGCTCCACACCTGGAGCCATGGATGTTCCAGGGCAGGGACAGGACAGGTCCCAGGGATTCACATCCCACAGGGGCAGGAACAGCAGCAGGAACAAGGAACAAAAGGTGTTGGCTCCTCCTGGGAGCTGCGGGAGGCTGTGGGGAGGAGCAGAGCTGGGCCTGGCACAACTGCCTGTGGTGCTCCTGCAGGGCCAAACTTCCCAGGAATAGCTCTGAGGGCTCCCAGGAAGGCCCTGTGGGGCAGAGAAAACAGCAGTCCTGGAGGTGTTGTTGTTCCCCCTTCCCTGTCACGTTTCCCGGGAGAAGCAGAGCGTGCTGGGCTCTGCCTCTGCCCTCCTCCCCCTGAGCCAAAGGACAGCGTCCATCTGCTTTGGATCAGCGCTGCAAGCAGCTCCAGGCTCAGGCTCTGATGAAACCTGCCTTGGAAAGCCTCTCCCCTGGGAAGGGTGGGGTTATCCAGCACAAGCAGACTGTGGAACAGCTCCAGGCCTGGCTGTTGTTCCCTGGTCCCCTCCAAGCCAATCCCAACCACTCCATGAGCAGGAACAGTGCTCTCCCTGCTCCCAAAGGGGGGAATTTCTCCTGCACTAAACCATCTTCAGCATGTCCAGGCCTCCCCAGTTTCACCCGGCACAACATCTCACACTTCTCCAGCTCCTCCGTCCTGCTGACTCCATGGACTTCTCCATTCAGCATGACTTTATTTCCCACTGCCATCTGCCCAGGTATGGGATCACCAAGCTGCTTCCAGGCTTGGGAGTTCTCAGACTGGAGCAGTTTCCTGTCCCATGGAAACCTGGCTCTGTCTTCCCAACATGTGCCAATAAAACCCCTCTAATGGGGCACCTAATTCTATACCAGTGAAGGAAGCATCAGCTCAGGATAACTGCAAGGCCAGAGTGCTGCATTCCAAGGTCACATCTCCAGTGTCAATCCCATAACTTGAGGAAAAACTTTCCTAAACTTAAAACCAGCACCTGAAAGAGCCAGGAAGGCTCCTTCTTACTGAACTTCCATGGGAAAGCACAACGTGGATGCCGGGGCTCAGCCTGGGCATTCGTGCTGCTCCAGGGACAGGGAGAGGGATCAGGATGGGGGATCTGCCCACAGAACCCCCACCACACAGCCTGATCTTCCTGCTCCTGGAAAAAGGCCTCTCTCCTTCCTTTTTCCAGGCATCTGGCTGCTCTGGAAACATCAGCTCCCACCAAAGGGAGCGAGCCCCTGGGATCCCCTGCCTGGGCTGGCAGGAAATCCCCAGCAGGTACACAAGGATGTCCAAAGGACGAGCATATGTTCAATAATCCCGAGATTAGAGCCCCTAAGCCCTCGCTGGCCTGGCCAGGGCCTGCTGTGTCTCCTGGTGCCCAAACAACACAGCTCTTCCTTAAGCTGGGCCAGAACCAAGCCCTGGGGGGATGGCAGCGATGGGATGGGCTGTTTTCCTCAGCCTGGGAATTGCAAAACAAAGGGCAGACCTTCTGGATCATCTTTTCCAGGCACAGGGAGAGGCCACTCAATGCCAGCCCTGGGGCTCCATCCCGCTGTGCTAGTGGTGCTGGACACCGCAGGGACATCACCTCGGGGACATCACCGCAGGGACATCACCCCGTGCTCCCAGCACCTGCTGCCCTCCCAGCAGCGGGGGAAGCAGCATCTGCCAGCCTGTTTACCCGGCTGCTCCCGGCTGGCTCTAGCTTCCCAGCTGGATTTTGCAACCTGCACAGGGAAGGTCAGGCAGTGCCCCCGCCTCGAGTTACCAGCGGCTCACGCTCGGCCAGCTCAGCTTCCAACACCATTTTCTGGCATTTTGAAAGCTGCAGGAGGAAGTTGTCTCCTCCTGTGTTAAGGAGCTGTAATTTCCCTGAGATTGGTTTATTTCCCGAGTTTTAATTCCTGCTAATCAAACACAGCTCTGGAAGAGGCAGTGGCGACGCAGGAGAATGTGTTGCACAACTGGGTTCCTCCATTTCCAGCCTGGAAAACTGAGCTTTACACCCAAAAACTCATTCCCAAAATAATCAGCACGAGCTTGGGAGCGAACTGAGAAGCTGAGTGTGCAATAGGGAGCAGGAATGTGTGCCTGAATATACTTCTTAGTGCTGGAAAATAACGGAAACTTGGAAGAGTTTGGGCTGAAAGAACCTCAAAGCCCATTCAGTGCCACTCCTGCCATGGGCAGTGATACCTCCCACTATCCCAGGCTGTTCCAAGCCCTGTCCAGTCTGGACTTGGACATTTCCAGGGATCCAGGGACAGCCACAGTTTCTCTGGGCACCCTGTGCCAGCGCCTCATCACGTTCACAGGGAACAATTCCTTCCCATATCCCATCTCTCCTGCCCTCTGGCAGGGGGAAGCCATTCCCTGTGTCCTGGCACTCCAGGCCCTTGTAAACACAGTTCTTACTTCCTGAATTTACTTGTAAAAGCTGCCATGCTGAATAACGAGCGATTTCTTGCGCTTTCTGAGGGCTGCTCCTTGTTTCAATTTACTTTCCCCAACATTACCGAGCGCCGGCTCAGCAATGGTACAAGAACAACCCTTCGTTCTTCGGGAGGCTACACCGAGGATACTCCAAGGCTACATCTGCACACCACACGTTACCCCCACCTTTGCCAAGGACGTGTTCGAGGCGGGTCCGTGCCGTGGGATGGGACGGGAAGGACAGGACGGGATGGGAAGGGAAGGGAAGCGGTGGCTGCGGAGGCGGATCGCGCTCACGGCCCCGGCCCGGGCTCGGCTGCCCCGCTACGGGACGGGCCCGGCCGAACTTTTACCGGGGTTTGAGG
>VZRM01008890.1:51716-68143 GCA_013397955.1 Grantiella picta | reverse complement strand
GGCTGTCCCCTCCTGTCAGCAGTTGTGCAGAGCCACAAGGTGCCCCTGATCCCCTTTTCCCCAGGCTGAGCTCCTTTCCCAGCTCCCTCAGGAGTTCTTCAGCTCCTTCCCAGCTCTGTTCCCTTCTTTGGATTCATTCCAGCCCCTCCATGTCCAGGATGGATCCTTCTGCTCCCTCCTTGGGATAATCCTGCTCCTGGAGCTGCTCCTCCAGCCTGGCTCTGGCATTGTCCCTTGTCCCCTGCCTCTGGAGCCACCCCTGACCCCAGGCTGGGCTCAGCATCCCCTTTCCATCCCACGCTGGAATGTCTGGAGCCTCTGGCCAGCACCAGTCTGGAGCTGGTGGGTTTCTCCAGGAATGTGGGCTTTGAACTGGGAAAAGAAACAAAACAACTTCCAAAACCCAGGATCTTCCCCTGGATTTGTTGTTGGATCTTATTCTTATTATTTTTACCTGCTTCTGTGCACATTTTCCTCCTGGTGAAATGCTGAATTCTCATAAAAAACTTAATTTTCAGCCCTCCCTTGCCTTGATTTACATTTCCAGCCATCCCTGCCTGTGTTTCCAATGAGGTTCCAAGGGTGTGATCAGCCTTGTGCGGAGGTGACAGGGGCAGCTGGCTCGTGTCACCTCCTCTCCCAGCACGCAGTGACCTGGTGACATTTATTTCATGCATCGAGTCATGATTTGCATGGAAAAGAGCCTTGGAGCATCCATGGGGTTGAATTCCTGGGAAATCGATCTCCAAAGGAGCTGGGAACCTTCTGGCAGCTGCAGGAGAAGCTCAAGGAGAATCTTTTGTGGGGGAGGAGATGGAGGGACCTGGATGTTCCGGGGAGGACCTGAAAATTCTGGATGTGCAGGAGAAAACCTGGGAATCCAGGATGTGGGATCAAGATCAGTGTGGGATATGGGATGGAAACCAGACACAGATCCATAGGAAATAGGGGTTTCCTGGTGCTCTCCCAAAAAGTGCTTGGGGCTGTTTGGTGTCCCCAAATTTTTAATAATTTCACAGTGGGGCTGAAATATTTTCCCAGGGAAAACACAAGGATGAAGAGGAGTTGGAATCCAGCAGGGCAGAGCAGGAATGCTCGTGATCCTGCAGGAGGGGGGATCCTGGACAGGGACAGGACAAGGTGTGAGGGTGGCTTGGGATGTCCCCAAAGGATGGGAGGAGGCGGGGGGGTAGGGATGTTGTCCCTCTGCTCCTCTTCCTCAGGATCCCATGGACCATGGGGACACAGGGACATGGGGACCCTGGGGACACTGGGGACACGGGGATACAGGGACATTGGAACGTGGGGACATGGGAACATTGGGAACACAAGGACACAGGGACATGGGGACCCTGGGGACACTGGGGACACGGGGATACAGGGACACAGGGATATGGAGACATGGGGACATTGGGGACATTAGGGACATTGGGGACACTGGGGACACAGGGATACAGGGACATGGGGACACCTGGGGACTCAGGGACATAGGGGACATGGAAACACTGGGAACACGGGGACACTGGGGACACAGGGATACAGGGACGTGGGGACATTGGTGTGAGGTGCCTCTGGCGTGGGGATCCCAGGGAATTGTCACAAGCCAAGCCAAGGAACGCTCCTGGTGGGAATGCTGGGCTGTCTGCGCAGGGCCAGCAGTGCGACTGGATGATCCTCGTGGGTCACTCCCACTGCAGGATATCCCATTTTTCCATGATTTTCCATCCCTGCTTGGCTCAGGGTCCAAGCCAGAGCCTCCCTGCCTGCATTCCCGTGGAACTGCTGCTCGCACAGAGGGGTTGGAGGCAGAATAGATTCCCTGCAAACGTTGGGCACTGCTCATTGACTCGAGTCTGGATTAGCATCGATTATTAATTAGATAATGGATACGACTTCCTGGGAATGTTCCTTCACATCCCAGCAAATTTGCTGGGCAAATATTCATGGCTCTGAACACCAGGAGCAGAGTGGAGCTTGGGTTTATTAGGAATAAATCAGGCTGGACAAACTTAGTTACAGTTTTGAGGGAATTGCTAAATTAGGGGTTGGAGATGTTCATCGATCCTGATTTTTAGCCAAGGGTTCAACAGGGCCAAGTGCAAATCCCTGGAAAATGTCAGTGCAGGGATTCAGGGATGGCTGTGGGGAGAGTGGGATCATTGCGTGGATGAAAGGGGAGGGAGCTTTGTTTGTCCTGCAGCTGGAATGTCCCAGAGGCCAGGCTGGAGCAGCCTGGGACAATGGGAGGTGTCCCTGTGCTTGGCAGGGGTGGCACTGGATGGGTTTGAGGTCCTTCCAATCCAATCCAATCCAATCCAATCCAATCCAATCCAATCCAATCCAATCCAATCCAACCCAACCCAACCCAACCCAATCCAATCCATGCAGGAATTCTTTCTTCCTGGCCCAAGGCGGGTGAGGAAGCTCCCAGGGGGATCAGAGCAGGATTTCTCTCACATCCAGTGGGTATTTCAGTACTTTTTGCTGAGTGGAGCAGCAGCAGAGGAAAGATCCCATCTCCGGCTCCAGGGAAGAGCTCACCCTGCCAGCTGGACACAGAGCCCAATCCCAGGGCTGGACAATCCTGGGATGCTGAGCCTTAGGTTTCCTGTTCAGGTTCCCAGGGCTGAATGCACCTCTGAACCACAGCTCTGCTCCTTGCAGCTCCTCAGCTCTCTGGATTTTCAGCCCTTGGCATATACATCACTTTCCCTGGAACCACAATCACCTCTCCCAGAAATTCCTGGAAGGTTCTGTGGGTTTTTTTTCCAGGCTTTCTGCTCTTTATCAAAGAGTTCTGGAAAAATCCCAGAATTCCCACTTCTAGCCCACTCTTAAATCTTTTACAAACTTCTCTTTCTCCCTTCTGTTCTCCTCCATCCCAAATAAAAATAGGGAATCAGCCTCAGGAAATTGAACATTTTATTATTTCTTCAGATCTTTCTTTCCCAATCTCCAGAATTTTGCTGGCACCTGCAGAGTGGAGTCATCCTGGCTGTCCTGTTCCTGGGATTCATCCATCCCCCACTGCCAAGAAAGTCCTTTCTCCAGGTTGGGAGGAGGTAATTTATCCCCATAAATTCCCTGTGCCATTTTCCCATCAGTATTTAATGTTGGATGAATTCCCCCAAGCTCTGGGCCTGGGATTTCAGCAGCTCTGGACAGAGGAGGGATTGTGAGGAGAGCCTGAACTGGTGGATAAGGAAAAACATTCCCATGGATTCAGCGGCATCCCAGGAAGGCAGATTGCCCTCTGCTCCTGCTCTTTATCCCCTTTTCCTGCCTTTCATCCCTCTGCCCCAAAGCCACTCTGTGTTTGTGCCAAGCATCCACTGAAGAGCAAATCCATCAAACTTTGGGAGGTGAGTCCAGGGGGATCAGGCTCTTCTCCCACCAAACAAGTGACAGGACAAGTGGAAATGCCCTCCCCAGGGCAGGTTTAGGTTGAATTCCAGGGAATATTTCTCCATGGAATGAGGAAAGGCTGCCCAGGGCAGGGTTGAGTCTCCATTCCTGCAGGGATTGAAAATCCACGTGGGGACAGGGATCAGTGGTGGCCCTGCCAGTGCTGGGAATGGTCGGACTCGACTTTGATGGAGTTTTCCAACAGAAATTATTCTAGGAAATGGGGAGCGATGGAATTTCCTGGAGTAAGTTGCTTTGTAGCAGATTCTGGGGGCAGAACTTTGGGTCTTGGGGCAGCCTGGGCATGAGATTTGTGGAATCAACGTGAGGATGTGGCTCTCCCTGTGCTGGAGCACCTTTGAAGGGAGCAGAGCCTTTTTCCTGCTCCAGAAAGTAAAAGGAAATGGAGCAGCTTCAGAAAATCAGCCCAGCTCTGTTGGAATTCCTCCGCTTGGAGCCCCTGAGCATCACCCCAGGTTCTGCTCTTCCTGCTCCGACTGTGATTCCAAGGAAATCCTCCCTTCTCTCATCTTCATATTCCTTTGGTCTTGGAAAATGCATCCCAGGCAGCTGCTGGCAGGATTTGACCTCTTGGGGTGAAGCTGCCTGAAGGAAAAGTGATTTAAGAGTGGAGACTCTGGATTTGGTTGGATAAAAAACCCATTAAACAACTCCATGTGGATTTTTTCCTGCCGCTAAATAGAAAGGAGAAGGAAGAGGTAGGAATATTATGGGAGGAGACTTTTTTGAGTTCCTGAAGGAAAATATTATTTTTTTTATTTTATTATGAGGTGTTGGCAGGGAAGGTTGGAACAACCTTCTGCGGGGAATTGAAGGTGGTGGCTATGGGATTGCAGGTTTGGAGCACACAGGGAATGTTCTCAAAAGGCAGAATTTTCCTGGGAATGGGGATTCAGAGAATTCCGGAATGGTTTGGGTTGGGAGGGACCTTAGACCCATCCAGTGCTTCTCCTGCCCTGGCAGGGACACCTCCCACTGTCCCAGGCTGCTCCAAGCTCTGTCCAGCCTGGCCTTGGACACTGCCAGGGATCCAGGGGCAGCCACAGGTTCTCTGGGAATTCCATCCAGCCCTTCCCACCCTCCCAGCCAGGAATTCTTTCCCAATATCCCACCTAACCCAAACCCCTTCCTTTTGATTCTCCAACTTCGCCCTTTTGGCCACTTCCACCACTCCAGGTTGGCTCATCCTTCTGTGGGATCATTGCCCTCCCATCCCACCACAGAAGGTGAGCGCTCTGGCACAGATTCCCAGAGAAGCTGTGGCTGCCCCTGGATCCCTAAAGTGTCCAAGGAATGACTGGATACAACCCAGGACCATCTATTCCTACACAAATCCCAACATCTCTGCTGGGACTTTCCCAAACTTCTGGCCAACTCCAGAAGGGAAGATGTTGCTCCTTTATTGCATCCTTTAGGGCTTCCTGAGAACCGTAAGAACCACGAGGGAATTATCCAACATTTTGGGATGATCCTTAAGGCCTTTCTGACCCAAACCTATGGAACTCCCCTTTAATTTGGGAGTTTCCATGAAGAAAATTCTGGAATTGTGGCTCCTGGGACAGTTTGTCTCCAATCCCCTGCTGGCTGCAGCCCAGCCCATCCATGGCCCAAGGGCTGGACACCTCATCCATGAAATTTGGGATGAAACCATTCCCTGGTGGGATTCCAGCAGAGCTGAGGGGCAGGGGAGCTCCTGCAGCTCATGTTGGATTCATTCCAACCTTTTTCAGTGGAGGAAATGATCCCTGAGGGTGCTTCTCCCGCATTTTTAGTGGCGTCACGTAAGGGAAAGCGAGGGAAATGTTTAAGGCAGTAAAAAATAAGTTGGGAAAGGGTTTTAGGGAGCTGAGGATGAGGCCTCATTTCAGCAGGAGCACCGGAGAAATGGAACTTAAGCTGCGTTTTATGGGAAAAGCAGCAGAGGATAAACCGTGGATCACCTCATTGCAGTTACTGCTCCCCTGGAAATTATCCTGGGGGTCGGGAAGAAATGGGAACTGCAGAGGTTTGTGATTCCAGGAGGAGGTTTGAGTAGACTTGAGCCTTGGGAAGAGCATCCCCTCCTTCCTTTGGGAATACTCCTGGTTCCCATCAGCCCTTGGAAAGGAGTCCCCAGCAAAGATGCCCATCAGAGCCTCATTAACACCCTGAGCTAATTACATTCCTTAACGAGAGGCCCTGAGCCCTAGCCCTGCAGGGTTGGAGCTGCTGGGACTCGAGGGGACCCTGTGGCAGGATGGGACACGAGCCCCACTGGGGCTTCCTAAGGAATTCCCGGATAGCCCTGGATAACATTCCCAAATCAGCCCTGACGCTGCTCCCTGAGGAATGGCTTTGGGAAAACAACCAATGGGAGAAGGAAAAGCTCCTTTTATCCCACTGCAAACCCATCCTTTGCTCCTGAGTTAAAGGAAAACATTTTATGGATCCTGAGAGTTGTGAGGAATGTTTGTGTTGGAAAAACCCTTCATCGTCCTGCAGTAGGGAACAGGGAATTGGTGCTGAACTGGGGTTTGGAATGGGAATTCCTGGATAGCCCTGGATAACAACTCCTCCACATTTAAACTTCCCAATCCATCAGACTTCCCTAAATGATGTCCTAACAGGAATTATTTAAGCCCAGCTGGCTGTGTTTGGAGGGAATTCTGGTCTGGAAGAGACTCCCACTGGGACTGGGGTGGCACCAGTTCCTGATGGGACAGAGGGGATTTAGGATTCCCTAGGATGGGAAGTGGGGTGCATTTCTGCCCTGCTGGGTTTTGTAGGATCTTCCCGAGCCAAGGAGCTGCTCTGGGATGAGGAGCAGGAGCTGAGGCTGCTGGTGGTGGGCTTGGCAGAGCTGGCACTGGTGGCATTGGTGACACCAGGATCAGCTGGCTGGAGCTGGCCTTGGCTGTGGATGTTTGGAGCCTCCCTGGCCATGGGAGCAGGGCTGGGATCCCAAACCTGGCTCAGGATTTCCCTCTGTGCCCCAGCAGTGCCCCTGCTCTGGGAATCCTGGGGAAGCTCCAGGGCTTTCCTGGTCCCAGAGGGCTCCCGAAGTCACCTTCACCAAATGGATGGAGGCTGATTGTCCCCAGGGAGGCGCCTGGATGCTTCCCGATAACCCCAGCCTGGGTTTTCCCCCCCTGGCTGCCCTCATGGATAATGGAGAAAAGCCTTTCTGCCCTGGATGATCCATGAAGAGTTCTTCTCCAACAGCAAATGCCTCCCCAGGCACCTGGAATTGTTGGTGGAACCCTCGGGATGTCTGGCTGGTGTCAGACTGACCACGGATAACTCAGATATGGATCTGTGCTTCCCACAAAAGAAGAGGGATGAGCTCCCCTGAGTGTGGCTGAGCCCAGAACCAAGGAATATCCTGAGCTGGAAAAGATCCACAGGGATCAACCATTCCCAGTCCAGCCCTGCCCAGACATCCCAACAATCCCACCCTGCCCTGGGAATGGTGATCCCTAAGGTCTGATTTAGGCTTTGAATTCCTTGGTGAGACTTCCCTTGGGTTTTCCAGGCAGAAGCCATTTTTAGGAGCCTGGAATTCCAGGTCCCTTGCTAAGGCAATGTTGGTGCTCTTTGGAATTTTCCACTTTGTGTCTCAATCGGGTTTGCCCCAGTTTTTCAATGCCTTGTCTCTTTAGAGGCTTCAAGAATTCCCATTCCATATGGGGAGAGTTCTGGGCTGGTTTTGCTCATGGAAAAGAAGGTGGATAAAGTTGGGATTCAGCCATGTGACAGTCAGCTGGTTGGATTTAGTGGAATATTGGGAAGGAATTGATCCCTGTGAGGGTGGGAGAGGCTGGGATGGAATTCCCAGAGGAGCTGTGGCTGCCCCTGGACCCCTGGAGTGTCCAAGGCCAGGCTGGACAGGGCTGGGACAGTGGGAGGTGTCCCTGCCATGGCTGGGGTAGGATTGGATTTAAGGATCCTTCCCACCCAAAACATTCCACAATTTTAAGCTTGGCAATAACAAAACAAACCCCCCCTGTTGGCCCTTGGCTCTCCCTGTGCTGCTGATTCCCCTTGGGAGGATCCAGAGCCTCTCCTCCCCTCCAGCAGGAATTCCCGGCCCCATTTGATCCCAGTCCCAGGAAATCTCCAGGATTTGTCCTTCTGGAGCAGCACAGGGGTGAGGGGTGCTCAGTGACCCCCCAGCTCCTGCAGCCCAGGTGAGTTCCAGCTGCGGTTTGCTCGTTCCAGGGAAAAGTACCTCAGGTCCATTCCCTGTTTCCATCTCCATTTCCACTTGGATTCCTCAGCAACTGCCAATTTTACTCCTGATTTTCGTTTGCTCAGTGAGCAGTAATGGGAAAAATGGATTTTTCGTTAATGAGGTTTTTTGTTACTTATTCGTTAAATTCCCAGTGAAACAAACACTTGGCAGCTCTGCCAGGTTGGATTAGGTTTTCCAACGAATCTCCAGCTTTGCTTGGCTCCTGGAGGACACAGGGAGGTGGGAGAGGAGCACCAGGAGCTGCTATTCCATGTCCTGCAAGGATTTATGGTGAAGAAACCAATTTTGGCCTCCAGGTGAGGAGGAGAACAACTCCCAGATTCTAAACTGGGTTTGGAAAGGGAATTGGTGCTAATGTGGGGAACAGCTCCCCGGTTCCCAAACTCTGACCCAGAGCACACAAACCAAATGCGCCCTGGATTTTCCATTCCAACAGGTCCTTCTGGAACAAAGTTGGATCCTCCAAGGCTCCAAGAAACCTTTCAAAGCCTCAAATTAAAACTCCATCAAGCCTGGGAGGGTCAATGCCATTAATGACCTGCAGTGGAGCTGTGTGGGGTTTGTTCCCATTGACTTGAGGAACACCTGGGGAATTCCAGATCCCTCAGTCAGCCTCTCCAGGGCTATGCCAGCCCAGGAAGAGCCAGGAGCTTCCTGCTTTTATTTGTGTTCAGAAATCTGATTAAAATTAATGAATTAGAATTAATATTTCACATAAATAACGCTGGGTTTGGAGGCCACCAGAGCTGTGGGGCTGGCAGCAAATTCCCACTGGCTCCTATCCCCAGGAATGGGGTGGAAAACTTGGAAAACTGGAGGTTGTGTGCGAAAAAAATGCTCCTTTTACTTCGGAGAAATCAATTGAGTGCACAAAGGCTCAAACCCGAAGTTATAAGGCAGGGAGTATCCTTTGATTCCTCAAAAAAGTTGGATGCAAGGAACACAAAGGGAAATAGTTTAAAAACTGGGATGGGGAAGGGCTGGAGGGGGAGATTGGAGCTGTCACCAAACGTCCCCAAATCAGCCCTGACACTGCTCCCTGAGGAGCAATGGGAGAAGGAAAAGCTCCTTTTATCCCACTGCAAACCCATCCTTTGCTCCTGAGTTAAAGGAAAACATTTTATGGATCCTGAGAGTTGTGAGGAATGTTTGTGTTGGAAAAACCCTTCATCGTCCTGCAGTAGGGAACAGGGAATTGGTGCTGAACTGGGGTTTGGAATGGGAATTGGTGCTAAACTGGGCTTGAAATGGGAAAGAGATTGGGCAAAATTTCCATTTTAGACCAAATCCTTCGGCAAAATGGAAGGGAAGGACATTTCCAAGCTGGAGCACAGAAAGATGGGAATGTTTTGGTTGGAGTGAGTGATCCAGGGAAAAGCAGCTGCTTGGGGCAGACATTGATGGATTCAAACCCTTGGGTTTGTGATGGGAACAATCAGCAGAGGCACAATTCCAGCCAAAACCCTGGAATCCAAGGGGAAACCGGATAAAAGGAAGTGTGGGAGAGCCCTGGAAATGCCTCCACACCACAACTTCCTCAGGGATCTGGCTCTTCCTTGGGGGAATCGACACCCTGGGAATGTCCAGGAATGTCCTCTCCTCTGGGCTGGGGTCTCTCAAAGCCTCGGTGGCTCTGCCAGGCCATGGTGTCCCTGGCAAGGATTGAATCCTTGGGATGTGTCCTGGGGATGTGGGGAGCCAACCTGGGACCCCAAAATGGATTTTTCAGGATGCTCCTGGTGTTGTCCCTGCTCATTGAGGTGGGGTTGGACCAGGTGACCTTGAAATGTCCCCTCCAAGGCAAACCATCCTAGGATTCTGTGGTTCTGGGATTCTGGGAGGCGCTGAGGATGTGTTCCTGACCTTCCCCTCCCACCTGGAGCATTCTGTGGGAGCAGCATTCCCAGGGATGGGGGCTGGGAGGGCTGGGCTGGGAGCACAGCTTGGGGTGACCTCAGCTGCAAGCCACCAAACCTCCCAGTCCCCTCTACAGGACAGGGAGAGGAAGGAAAAATTGGAATCCATGAGCTGAGAGAGAGGGAGAGATCCCTCTGATCACATCATGGACACAACTGATGGAATTTGGGGATAGTCACTGAATTTATTCAGGACAAAATCAGAGCAGGATAATGAGAAGCAGAATAAATCTCAACGCCACCTTCCCACCATCCCTCCCTCCCTCCTTCCCAGGCTCTCCCTCCTCCCTCCAGCGGCACAGGGAGACAGGAATGGAGTTCACAGGCAGTTCATCCCACGGTGCTCCTGCTGCTGCTCAGGGACAGAGGTTGGAGTTCTCTCCCTCCTTTCCCTGCGTCCCTCTCTCCCCTCCCTGTGTCACTGTCCCTCATCCCCCTGTCCCATTTCCACAAACTCATACTGGGGTTGGGACTGGGACTGGGATTGGGATTGGGACTGGGATTGGAATGGGGTTTGGGATTGGGATTGGGACTGGGATTTGGACTGGGACTGGGATTGGAATTGGGATTGGGATCCCACAGCATCCAGTGCTGGGACCCTCAAGCTCTTCCCGTTTTTCCCCCATCCTTCCTGAATTTTTCTGCCTGGAGCTGGGGGGTTTTGCATGTTCACAGCTCTCATTCCCGCTGAAATTATGGATGGGGATCCACAACCTCCGTTCCAGCCTAACAATTCCTGGTTTATTACCAGGATCAATCAAATCAAACCCTGATGGCTTCCAAACGTTCTCCCTCCTCGCTCCTGTTGTTATTTCCTTGTTTTTTATTAGGAGAGACAAGTTCTGGCTCCGGGAGATTTCCCTGCCAGTAAACAATGCCATTAAAAACAAATCAGGAGCCTCGTTTTCCACGGATCCGGCAAATTCCTGCGCTCTGCTCCTCGCCTGCTGCCACGGGGTGGGACAGGGAAGGGTGGCACATCCAGGTGGTGTCCAGCTGCTGCTCCTGCTGGGTTTGCTGAGTTTTCCCTGGATTTGTGTCCCTGGATCCTGCTGCTCCAGCCTGGATGGGCAGGACTGGGAGGTGGCTCGGGATTTGGGAATGTCACTATCACCAGGAGGGGTTTGGATCCATCACTGTGCTGACTGTAGAGGGGCTGAGCTCTCCATGTTTTTGGGATCAAGGCTCTTCCCTTGGGATCCATTTCCCCCTTTTCTCAGAGCTGATTTCTTGATGTTTTAGGGATCCAGAAGTTTCCCTTGGTGTTCATTCCCCCTTTTCATAGGTCTGATCTCCTCATGTTTTGGGGATCCAGGCTTTTCCATTGGGATTCACTTCCCCCTTTTCACAGGGATGATATCCCCATATTTTGGGGATCCAGGATTTTCCCTCGGGGTTCATTCCCCCCTTCCATAGATCTGATCTCACATTTTGGGGATGCAGGCCACATTCCATTGCTCCAGAGTGCTGCTTATCCCTGTTTAGGGATCCTAAATCTCCTTCCAGCTGGGAGGGATGAGGGATCCTCTTCCCACAGCCCTGCTCCATGTTTGGACTGGAACCACTGGGAAAGGATCCCTGTCCTCTTCCCAATCCCTGCTTTTGTACCTCTCCAGCCTTTGGATCTGTCTGGCAGAGCTGGGGGTGACTCAGGGCTCTTCCCAGTGTTTGATCCCTGATCCCTTTCCCAGGGTCTGATCCCTGTCCCCGTCCCCTCTGGATCCCTGCACACATTCCCTCCTCCCAGCCCCATTCCCAGCCCCACATGGGAATTCTCTCCTACAAGGAATTGAGCACAAATGGGGAATATTTGACTTACAGTTCAGCTACAAACCGGGAGCCCTTTTGGAATGTTTTTCCAGGTCCTGGCAGAGCATTTTGCAGCCTGGCTGTGAAGGGAGAGGGAGGAATTCTGTGAAGGGAAAAGTCACTTCCCAAGCTCCTGAATTTTTCATAGCTGCCCCACATGACAAAGTGCTGCTTGTAAATCCATCCATTATCCCTTATTTTCTCATCCATAATTGAAAAGCTGGATTCTGTTCTCAGCCAACAAACACGGAATTTACAGGGATGCTTCCGGCTGGATCCTTCCAGCCCCTGGAGCAGCTCCGTCCTCCCCAGGCTGCTGCTGGATGGTGACAGGTCCCCTTGCGAATGGTTTTCCATGGCTGCAGCTGGAAAATCCCTCTTGGAGGTGGCTGAAGGTGTTCCCAAGACTGCCCTTCTCCCAAATCCTGTTCCCACCTTTCTTGATTTCTGCCCCCAACCCTGGCCTGGGGCTGCTCTTGGGCTTTGATTTTTGTGGATTTTTCCAGCTGCTCCAAGGACAGCCCTGGCTGAGCCATGGAGTGTCCAACCATAGCATCTGCTGCATTTCCTGTCACTGCTTTTCCACGGGAATGGGAATTGGGCACTCCTGGTGCTCCCTGAGGTCGGTGCTTGCGTGGGGATTGATGAATAAGCTGGAAGGTGACCAACTCTGGAGCTCCCATCCCTTATTTAGAGGAATGCTGATGGAAAAAGGCTCTGGGGAGCTTGGGAAGCTCTTGCCAAGGAAGGGGATGGGAAAGGTGATGGAAAATGGAATTCAGGCTGGTTCAGTGAAAATAATTTCTGCTGGAATTGCATTCAGGGGTTATCCAGGTTAAAGCAGCTTCCCAGAATCTTGGCTGCGGCTTTAACTGGGAAAATCCAACTGTGACTGAAATGCCAGTGCTCTGGAGAGGCTTGGAGCTTTTCCTGGGAATTCAGGGGTTTGGGAGAAGGTGGAACCCACAGGATCAGCCCAGAGGGGAGTTCAGAGCAGAGTGATGCCATGAGGGAACTGCTCCCCAGGGGTTCCTCTCCAGGGTCTGTCATCCCACATTTCTTTTGGTTGCGGGGATTTTTCCCTGTGGTTGCTCCCTTCCTTCTGGGCATTCCCATGCCAGCCCCAATCCCTGCCAGGGTTAATCGTGCAGATCCTCCTGCCCATGAACACAGCCTGTGCTGCTCCCAGCTCTGGGAGACACGATTTGGGGTTTGATGGTGAAATTCCCAGCTGGGAATTCAGGAATTCCAGCAATTAATTATCCTACGGAACCAAATCCACCGCGGGAGCCTCTGGGTGACCAATGTCCTCCATGGAATGTGGGAAGCCAGGACAAACCTGCACCTGAGCAGTCCCAGCCCTGGGCTTGGGAAAAACGGTTGGGATATTTCCAAGAAGAGTCGAAGGTGGGACCTTGGAGATTTTCCAAACCTCCCTTGTGCCTTTCCTGCTGCTCCTGATCCACTTTGCTCCTCTCCTGTCCCATTTCCTTGGAGCAGATTGGTGGAAAAAAGGGATTTGTGCTCTGCAAAGTTCCCTGCTTTGAGGTTTTCCTGCTCTTTGCCAAACCTCTCCCACCAGCACTGGGAGTCTCCAAGGGAGGATGTGGATCCTGGGGGACCCAGTGGGAATTTCAGCCAGCATGAGGAAAAGGGAGGATGAAGCACAGGGTGGAAAAGCTAGGAGGTGCTGCTCTTCCATCCTGGATGAGAGCAAACATCCCATCCCTGCAGGGAGCCAGCCTGGCCCTTCCCTTGGGAACAGCTCCACAATCCAGCGGAACAGTCCTGGGTGGTTCAGGAATGGGACAGGAGCAGCCTGGATGGCACAGAAATGTGGGAACAGCCTGGATGGAGCAGCTTGGATGGCTCAGGAATATGGGATCAGCCTGGATGGCATAGACATGTGGGAGCAGCCTGAACGGCACAGGAATAAAGGAACAGCCCGGATGGCTCAGGAATGGGGGGTCAGCCTGGACAGCACAGAAATGTGGGAGCAGCCTGGAGGGAGCAGCTTGGATGGTGGAGGAATGGGGCAGCCTGGGTGGGACAGAAATGTGGGATCAGCCTGCATGGCACCAGAATATGGGATCAGCCTGGCTGGATCAGGAGTGTGGGATCAACCTGGATGGAACAGCCTGGATAACACAGAAATGAGGGAACAACCTGGATACCTCAGTAATGTGGGATCAGCCTGGGTGGCTCAGGAATTTGGGATCAGCCTGGGTGGCTCAGGAACGCGGGACCCGCCTGTCCCCCTGCAGGGACTCTGGGATGCAGTGGTGGCCGTGGCTCGGTGGCTGTGACCAGGATACACCCTCGGATCCCGGAGATTCCAGAGGCTCCAGCCGAGTCGGGAGCAGCTGCCGAGGCCTCAGGAATGCCGAAGGGAGGAATGAAGGAATTCTTTAAAGTGTCAGAACGGCAGCAAAGTTTTGCTGCAGGCACAGAGGGAGCCCGGGGAGCCCCAAATCAGGGCCAGGCTGCAGGAGGGACACAAATTCCAAAAAAAAGGAGTCTTGGAGGGCTGAAGAGGCTGAGAGAGGGAAAATGTGAAGTTGGGAGCAGGAATTCTCCGAACCAGTGACCTGGGATTGTCCCACTCCACCTCCACCCCAGAGCTCCAAGGAAATCGCGGGAATGTGGCTGAGGTTTCTGATCCTTCCTGGGATGCAGCTGGGATCAGCCTGATCTCCCTGTTCCAACCCTGCTCCGCAGTTTTCCCGGGTGAAACCCTGGATTATCCTGGTCTGTGGCTCTGGCTGCTCTGGGCTCGGGAAGAGCAGGAACCCTGCAGAGTGTCAAGATGATTCCTTTAAGGAGGCTGAGGAATATTCCCGCCTGGAATAACAATGGAGAGGCTGGGAAACACAGGGAGGAGGGGAGGGAAAAGCTTTGGAGAGCTTGAAACTGGAGTCAGCCATGAAGTTTGTTAACCTGGATGTGCCTGGACACGGCCAAGGAATTCCAGGAGCTGCAGCTCCCAGAAATTCCATGAGCTAATTGACCATCATTGAGCTCTTGGAGTGTAAAAGGCAACAAAAGCTTCAGAAACCACCAAGGCGTGGGAGAGGAATCATCATGAGAATTCCCATCGGGATGGGATTGGGCTGGCATTGGGATTCGGCTCTTCCTGCCCAAACTAACCCAAAACAAGGACAATTCTCCTGTGAAAAATCACTGTTAATTGCCTCTAATTGCTGTCCTTGCTGCAGGCTCAGGAGGGAGGAGCAGGGGGAATGGACCATGGAATGTCCTTCACAGTTGGTGATTCCTGGGAATGATGAAGTACTGCTCCTTGGAGCCTCTGGAACGCTGGGAATGCAGGAGGAACAGGGAGAGCTGGGGGTGACTCCTTGCCGTGGTTGGGTGCCTTGGAGCGAGGGGAGGTGGAAGACACTGCTGACACTGTTCTGCGATGCACTTGGATGGGAATGGATTTTCTTGTTCCGCTTCAGAGCTGGTTCAAGTGGATCAGTGAAGGAAAAGTAATCCCAGAATCCTGGATTGGTTTGGGTTGGAAGCCTAAAGATCATTGAATTCCCACCCCAGCCATGGCAGGGACACCTTCCACTGTCCCAGGTTGCTCCAAGCCCAATGTCCAGCCTGGCCTTGGACACTGCCAGGGATCCAGGGGCAGCCACAGCTCCTCTGGGAATTCCCTCCCAGCCCTCCCCCCCCTTCCCAGGAACAATTCCTTCCCAATCTCCCATCTCTCCTGCCCTCTGGCAGTGGGAAGCCATTCCCTGTGTCCTGTCCCTCCATCCCTTTTCCCTCTCCATGCTTTCTGCAGCTCCTTCAGGCCCTGAAAGGCCACAACGAGGTCACCGCAAAGCTTCTCCTCTCCAGTCTGGACAATTCCAAGACAGGAACCTCACGGGAGAGGTTTCCAACCCCTGTGTCCCTAAAGAGATCCCAGCACACCCTGGAGCAGACAGATCCAGCTGAGCAAGGTCATGGCAGCACTCCCACCCCATCCAGGCAGTGTGGGGACATGGTGGGAGAGGAAAAGGAGGGATGAGGGATGAGGAAGAGCCCTGGGAAGCTCCCAGGGTGGGCTTTTCCTGGGATCTGCCCTCCCACTGGGGATGAGGGCAAGGCAGGAATCACACAGCCTGGCCAATTCCACAAGACCAGCTTTAATATCAGTCAGGAGAATGAGGAGAAAGCACAGAATCCATGAACGGGAAAAGAAGGAAATCCGAAAAACTCCTCAAAAAAATTCCAAAAGAAATGAAGCCAAGCCCACCCCGCTGGGCTCTCCAGGCACTGCAGGTGCAGGAGCAGCACTGGGATGATCCACAGGGAACCCCTTGGTTCCTCTCCAGGGATTCTCACCTCGGCATTCATCCCAACCTCCCCCGATGCAGCCGGAGGAAGAATCCAAGAGCGGCGACTTTGGGATCTCTTTTATCCTAAAACTCTCAGCCTACGGCGTGGGAATGGTGAATTCTGGGATGCTCCTTCTGGCACTGAAACCCAGGGACTGCAAAGAGGAAAGGAGCTGAGGAATTCCGGTGCCAGGAGAAGCCCTGGAGTGCAGCGCTCCGGAGATTTCAGATGATTCCTTTGGGATTTGCTGCTGCTGCTCGGGGTTGGACAATCCCATCAAAAATGTCCTGTCCCTCCAGCCCTTGTCCCCAGTCCCTCTCCAGCTCTTCTGGAGCTCCTTTAGGGCCTGGAAGGCCCTGCTTCCCCCGTTGGAGCTGCTGAGTCATTCCCAGGTCGGAGTCAAACCCCCCAGGAGGAAAGGACAACAGGAGTCAAGTCCAAGGCGCCTCTCACTTGGGGCAGAATATATTTGGAATTTCTATTTTTTATATTATTTTATTTTATTTTAATGCATAGCGAGGTTCTTCTTCTTTTTTTTTATTTTTTAATATATTTTTTAAATAATTCTTTTTCTCTCTCCTTTTTTTCCAGTATATTTTTTTCCCGGTATTTTTTTCCAGTAGGTTTTTTTTCCAGTAGGTTTTTTTTACCGGTATTTTTTCCCAGTATTTTTTCCAGTATTTTCAGTATTTTTTTTTTACTTTTTCAGTGTT